>PVLC010001666.1:0-135219 GCA_004027655.1 Graphiurus murinus
CAAAGGACCTAAATAGACACTTCACAAAAGAAGAAATACAAATGGCCAATAAATGTATGAGGAAATGCTCCACATCATTGGCAATCAGGGAGATGCAAATCAAAACTACCCTAAGATTTCACCTAACTCCAGTCAGAATGGCAATCATAAAAAACACGAACAACAACACCTGCTGGCGAGGGTGTGGAGAAGTGGGAACTCTAGTACATTGTTGGTGGGATTGCAAACTTGTGCAACCACTGTGGAAGACAGTATGGAGGATCCTCAGACGATTGGGAGACGATCCTACCATATGACCCAGCAATACCACTACTGGGTATATACCCAACAGAATGGAAAACAAATTATCAGACCGATACATGTGTATCTATGTTTATAGCAGCTCAATTCACAATAGCCAAACTATAGAAGCAGCCAAGATGTCCAACCACAGATGAATGGATTACAAAACTATGGAATATGTACACAATGGAACTTTACTCAGCCATAAAGAAGAATAAAATCATGTTCTTTGCAGGGAAATGGATGCAACTGGAAAACATTATGTTAAGTGAGATTAGTCAGTCACAAAGAGTTAAGAAGCATATGTTCCCCCTAATATGTGGATGCTAGGGAGGGGATGTGGCATAGGAGGGTCTCCAGATGAAAAGGAGAGACCCTCGATAAGCAACGAAGTTGATTTAATTGTAGTGGACGCAGGGGACAGAGGGACGCCCTAGAGCACATGATGTAATTACACAGTCATATCAAGGTCACTCACTGAAGTGAACCTGAGGGGGAGGGAAGAGGAGGGGATTGGGGTGGGAATTGGGGAAAGGGTCAAACGAGAAATGTGTGCAAACGTGTTGTCAACAACTCGTACTTAACAAAGATGTATGCTATATTGCACGAATTACTACAATAAAAAAATTTAAAAAAAAAGATCGAAGACATACTTTTACAGAAAATTTCATTGTTTTAAGAAAACACATTATTCCCGAAACCCTTTAGCTATACATTAATATTTAACCAATCTATTGGCCAAAAGCATATTGCATACTTCTGCCCAAGTTTACCATTCAATTGACTATTTCCATTAACCCTTAAGAAAACCTATTAACCTTATGAAATCCTACTAACTTTGTGGCCAGCACATAGTTTTTACGTCCGCATCTGACGTCCATGGTTAGCACATAGTTCTTTTATGCACTCTTGGCGTCAGCATAGAATGTACTTCAGATAGACATGGACTGCAAACAGCCTTTAGATCCTTAGGCCTTAACTCTTTCGTACATCATGGTCTCCGACAGTGATAGAAGAATCATGCCAAAGAGGAGAAAGTTGAAGCAAAGAGACAAATGTTTGAGGGATCCTGTTCCTATATCCCATTTAAGATTGCACTGAACTATAAGCTCTACCCTAATCATGGTGACCACAATCCCCTTATTTCCTTTTTCAAGCCCAACTGCCAATATTCTGTCATAATGTTTCATAAGTAAATATATATTTGCACATCTAAGTTCCCTGTGTGTGTGTGTGTGTGTGTGTGTGTGTGTGTGTGTGTGTGTATGTTACGTGATACTAGGAACTGAACCCACAGTCTTACTAAGCTGCAGAGGGCCTCATTATGTTGCTGAGGCTGGCTGTGAACTTGTGATCCTCCTGTCTCAGCCTCCCAAGTACTGGGATTACAGGTATGTGCCACCATGCCCAACTTTAAGTTCCATTTAAAAATACTGAATACATGGCCATTGTAGCTGTATGGCAAAGAACAGGGCCCAGGCCACCTAAATATTCTCTGACATCTGAAGCAGAGCATAATCTGCCTGAAGGAAGGCGTTGAGTCACAAGACTAGAATATATGTAAGCATCTCTTATACATTTCATGTTATGAATGGCATTTCTTTCCTCTTTTGCAAAATCTTTATTTGGTTATTGTGTTTTTAGTTTGTCATTGTTTGCCTGAGTTACCCTCAGTGCCTTCTTATCACCATAATTCATTTCATTCTTATACTTTTATGGGTACATTGTAATTGTGCTTTTTTATTTCTTGTTGAGACTTCTCCCTTGGCCTGCTGCGTGCTCCATTATCCTGGGATGCTGTGGCCCCTGTCTGCTCCCACTAGACTGTGTTTCTGACATGGTATCAAGCACAGCCTGCCCAGTAACCATCCTTACTGAATAACAAAAATCTGCCTCCAGGAATATCTGTGGTTTAATAAAAAAGACAGTTCTTCACAACAATTACCTCCTGAGATGCCTAACACATCATTACCTGAACTAAAACACCACTTAGAGAAGCACTTTTGTAGGTTTGCTACCTGTTGTAGAAAGTAATATGATATTTCCTTTCATTCATTTTTAAATTGCTTCTTTTGATTTTATGATCTGCTTCCTAATTCTAGTCTTCTGAGATTTTATGAACAAGCCATAATTACTGTTTCCATAATGTCAATTATGTTATGGATTTCAAAGAGAAAGATTAATATTGAGAAGTGATACAGTTTAAGATATGAAGGATAGATATATATTTAACATGACTAAGAAGGAATTCCACTTACTAGCTTAAGCCACAAACAATTGGATAACATATATATACACATGTAAGCATGCCTGCATACATATATAGAAATAAAGAAGCAATAAACAGAAACAGCTGAACCAGCATTCAAAAAAGGAAATCTGCAGATGCCTACTGAAGAAACCTAGAGCCAATGGAGGTGGGATAATGAGCAACAGGTGGAGCTGGGTCTCCTAATATCAACGAATTTTCTTCTGATCCTTAGAGGTGAAACTACAAAGTTCTGCTTACAGGGCCATGTAATTACTAAGAAATATAAAGTTGGCCTTTACAAAGGGGTATTTCAATCTAAAATATGGCTAAGAACACACACACACACACACACACACACACACACACACACACACACTCAGTAAACCACTTAGACAAGAGGTAGGAAAATTTAACATATTACCAGAATTATGTGAATAAAAATAATTACCTGTAAAAATATAGAGTTAAGGACATCATGTGGGGCTTTGAGTTTCAAATTTATGTTTTCCTCATGAGATGGAAACCCTAAGTAGATGAAGTAATTAAAAAAAAAAATCTCAGGACCTGGAAACCCATGATGTCATCTCTTTACTATCTCTCACAATCCCCCACTCAAGACAGGTGAGGTTGACACAGAAAATAATTAAATCTAGAACTGAAGTTACATTAAAAAAGTTTCTAGCCCATGAGTAAAGCTGAGACCATGAGGAAGAATCTGCAGAAAAACAAAGAAGAAAATGTGCACTCCAAAATGAGGGAACAGCAATATGAAAGGACTATTTCTAATTGTTTTTCATTTTGCCATGTTGGGGATAGAGCCCAGGGCCTCACACATGCTGGGTCCATGCCTCACCACTGAGCTACACCCCCAAACCCATGAAAGGGCATGAAATGAGGATTTTAAATGGCCAATAAATGTATGAGGAAATGTTCTACATCATTAGCAATCAGAGAGATGCAAATCAAAACTACCTTGAGATTTCACCTAACCTCAATCAGAATGGCAATCATAAAAAACACAAACAACAACAAATGCTGGCAAGGGTGTGGAGAAGTGGGAACCCTAATACACTATTGGTGGGATTGCTAATTAGTGCAATCACTTTGGAAAACAGTATGGAGGATCCTCAGATGAATGGGAATGAACCTACTATATGAGCCAGAAATACCACTTCTGGGTACCTACCCCAAAGAATGGAAACCAAACTATCAGACTGATGCATGTGTATCTATGTTTATAGTTGCACAATTCACAATTGCCAAACTATGGAAACAGCCAAAATGTCCATTGACAGATGAATGGATTACAAAACTATGGGATATGTACACAATGGAACTTTACTCAGCCATAAAGAAAAACAAAATCATGTTATTTGCAGGGAAATGGATGCAACTGGAAAACATTATGTTAAGTGAGATCAGTCAGTCACAAAGAGTAAAAAAGCATATGTTCTCCCTAATATGCGGATGCTAGGGAGAAGATGGGGCATAAGAGGGACTCCAGATGAAGAAGGAGAAACCTTTGATGAGCAAAGAAGCTGACTTAACTGAAGGGGATTGATGGGGGGGGGCACCCTAATATACATGATGTATTTCACAAATATATCAAGGTCAATGACTAAACTGAACTTGAGAAGGAGGGAGGACGAGGGAGTGGGGTTGGAATTGGGGAAGGGGTTAAATGAGAAATGTGTGCATATATGCCTTTATCAGCTTGTACCTAACAAAGATGTATGATTACGATGCACCAATTATTATAAAAAATATGTAAATTTAAAAAAAATTCAAATTGATTTTGTCAAGGAGGATAAAAAAAATAGAAAGCAAAAGCAAGCAGATAATTTTAAGTTCCAAATAGCATTTCTAAATAAGAAAAATGTAAATATTTTTTAAAAAGTAAAACAAAGTTTCTGTGGTCAATTTGAACAGTAGACTAGATAGAGCTGAAGAAAGAAACAACAAATTGCTTAGATTGGTCTGAGAAAATCATGCAGAATGTAAAACATTATCCTTATAAAATTTACCAAAAGTCTAATATATGTTCCATCCCAATTCTCTCACTTAATAGAATTGTGAACCCTGGACATATGTTTTTTTGTATCTCTATGTTTTTTATCTCTAAAATTGGAAATAGTAATAGATGACCTTTGTCTCACTGAGTGACTACAATGAAATGAGATGCTAGTGATGAACATAATATTCAAAGTCCACATATAAAATGCTATCAGAACGATCGATTACCATACTCGATGTGGTTGCTAAGAAATTCTTTCATGATAGCCTTGACTCAGTTTCTTACTCTTTTCTAGACCACCTCTAAAAGTACTTTTTTTTTTTTTTATTTTTGTGGTACTGGGGATGGAACCCAGGGGCATTCTTCCTCCAAGCTACACCCCCAGCCCTATTTTTTATTCTTTGTTTTGAAACAGGGTCTCACTAAGTTGCGGAGGGCCTCACTAGGTAGCTGAGGCTGGCCGTGAACCTGGATCCTCTGGTCTCAGCCTCCCGAATGCTGGGATTACAAGTGCGCGCCACCATGCCCGGCTACTTTTTAGTTTTTTAATCTTTACAACTAATATGTACAACGGATGATTTTAGGTTTAGGAGTACACTGGATTTTGTTTATAGAAAGATTATTTGTCTAATTCTAAGACATGGTTTTGACCTTGTCACTGCAAAATTCGAGAACATTTTAAAATGGCTATCAGGATTTCTGTCCCCAGAGTATCTTGTTGCTTTTTGAAGGACATCATGTATGACAAGAAGGATCGAAGTGCACTGTCATGCTGACTTTGTGAAGATAGGGGAACATGTTTAGAAGGAGGTAGGAAGAATAGAGAACCATTTCCTTTTTTTTTTTGAAACTGCAGCATTAATGTGTAAATATTCAACTAAGTCAGTTTTGAAATGTATTTCAAAATCGAAATACATTTAAGTTCATGTTATAGTCCATGTGCATTAGCATATAAGATTTCTGCAAAAACTTGCAATGAAGATTTAAAAAGAAAATTCACCTCAACATTTTGTAAACTAATTGACCATTGATCATTCTGCAAAAACATTCATTTAACATCTTCATGGATCACCTTAAAAAGCCCTGTCTTAGAGTTTCTATCTGCAAGTCCTACCCCTGTCCATGTCTTGCTGGGTTTCATTTCCACATTTTGTTGCTCCTGCCCTTTGACTCCCAGGCCTGAGGAGTTTTTATTCTTCATGACCTGAGAAGCAAAGTCCTGTCCTTCTAGTTTTTGACAGTGTTCGAAGCAGACCTAAACCAAAGGTCTGCCTAGGTGTGAAGTGTAGGCCACCTGTCACATACAAAGAGCATTTTTGGTCTTTCAGCACTTAAAGGCGTAGAGGCTTTTAAAGGTAGAAGTGGACCAGGGGCAAATCAGATGTTTTCTCTCCTGTTTGGATTGCCAATGGATAGATGACAACTATTCTCATATATACACAAAGAAAAGTGACTTTTGGGTTGGGCATCATCCAGGTTTGTAACCTCCACTTGGACCAAACACCAGCTTCTGACCTCTAGCAAGTTGATTCCTCCAAGATGAGAGTGATACTTTTTTTTTTTTTCCCCCAGAGGTTTTTGTTATTCACTCAAAATATCTTCAGAGGTTCTATTGCAGTATGTAACACTGGTTTTGGAGACTTGTTGGCTTCCAATAAAGGGTAGTTGTGATTAATTTTTCTTTGTTAAAATACACAAAGACATATCGTTGATATAAATGGTTAAATGATACATACTTCTGCTTTTTATTGCTCAGTTTCTGTGGGATGGAGGTTCAAGTACAGCTTGTCCAGCTCACTTGCTGGCCTGCAGTCCTGGTATTGTGAGGTTGTGGTCTCATTTGAAGGCTCAAGTGGGGAAGGCCTCACTTCTGCTTTGCTGCAGTTATGGACAGAACTCCGATCCTTGCCGACTCACTTAGAAGCCTTCCTTAGTTCCTTGCCATGGGGCAGCTCATTTCTCTAAAGCCAACAAGGGAGTGGAGGTCAATAGTAGAGACTCTTCACAAGACAGAAGTCTCAAGTTAAAAGTGCCATAGTCATAAAAGTGTGACATCTTATCACCTTTGTCATATCCTACTGGAGGGCCAAGTCCTGAGCCCATCCATACACAAGGTAGAAGGTTGAACAGGGTATGACTACTGCAAAAGAAGGGATGATTTGGGGCCACGGCAGAGTCTGTCTGTTACAGATAAGATCACATCACAAATGCTGGGGTTTATTTATAAAACTCATCTCCCTTTTCTTTCTTTCTTTTTCCTTTCCTTTTTTTTTTTTTTAGTGGCAACTCAGGGGCATTTTATTTTATTTTTTTATTTCATTTTAAAGCAAGATCTCACTAAGTTGCCAAGAGTCTCATTTCATTAAGTTGCTGAGGCTAGCCTCAAGCCTGTGATTCTCCGGTCTCAGCCTCCCAAGTACTAGGATTACAAGCATATGACACTAAGCCCAGCTTATTTTTCCCTTCTGTTCCTTCCATATCCCCTTTCCTGTCTCTTTACATCATCTCCCATTGCTACTCTCAAGCGAACAATTTTAACAAGCTGGTTTGCTATAATCTCACATTTTTCTCCAAGCAAATACAGATGATAGATAGATAGATAGATAGATAGATAGATAGATAGATAAACATATACATAATGTGGGTCTGCATATGTGTATGCATTATATATATGCATATAATTTTATTTTTATTTATTATATATTTGATTTTAAAATGAGATCACATTACACCTACCTTTATGCACCCTGCTTTTTCTACATAGCAATACATCATATAAAATGCTCCAAGTCAAGTGATGTAGTACTGTGCTGCGTAATGTTTTGTAATATCCACAATATCAACCATTCCTCCACTAACCGAAATTTAGTCACCTTCGGGGTTTTGGCAAAATAAACAATGGTGCAATAAATACCCTCGTACATGCATCCTTTCCTTCAGATGCATTTGTTTCTCTGGGATAGGTTCCCGCAGTGGAATGTCTAGGTCAAAGGATACTTTCACCTTAATAGATATTGCCAGATTGCTTTCCAGAAAAAAAAAAAAAAAAAAGCTATTATCATGCACATTTCCACCAGCAATATATTAAAATATCTCTTTCCTCTGCATCCCCGCCAGCAAGAGGTGTTATTGTTCAGCTTGATGCTTGCCAGACTGATGGGCATAAAGGGATATCCCATTACTTTAATTTGCGTTCACTGATCATTGGTGAGGTTGAGGATTTTACTATTTGTTGGCCATTTGGAATTGCTTTTTTGTGCATTGCTTCTACATACTAATTTTTCTGTGGGGATGTTTAGAAGGGCTCTTTGTAGAAAATGGCTCTTAACTCATATCAGGTATGTTAAATGATTTCCCCAGATTCATGATTGTTTTCTATTCACTACTTATAGAAGAGAGGGATTGACTATTCTTCCTTCTGGAAAGATAGCTAATTGTGCCAATAACAATTATAAGTAATTTATGCTTTCTGATTGGTTCAAATACTACTGTTATTATTATTTATTAGTTCTGGACTTTATAATGTTTTATCATAATCTGTATGTCTATTTTATTCTGATACTATGATGAGCTGATTGGAATGAATATTTTGGATGATCTTTAGTGTAAGTTAAATTTTACCTTGCTGTTCTTTTTACATGCTTTTCTTGACATTTTATTCATATAAATTCTTAAGATTATTTTATCCAGTTTCAAAAAGAAAGATATATTGATATTATAATTGGTGTTATATTAAATAATGCATTGATTTCAGAAGAATTGACACTTTTATGGAATGTATCAACCATTTCATGTCTTTTTCCTTGTTTAAGTTTTGATTTATATCCTTTAAATCTTTTATAGAAACTTTATAAAATGTTTTTATTTTTTTCTTATTATGTTTAAACTCAAGATTTTATTGTTCTGTTTTTTACCATTGTGAATAGAATTTTGGTTCTACTTCAATTTCTAGGTACCTATTTATTTTATCAGCAAAGGGCCTTTAAAAAAAAAACTTTGTTTTTAATTACAGGATCTTGTATTTTCTAGGTATAAATAAGTTTATAAGATAAAAGTTTACCACTATTTCCTTATATTATTTTAATTTCTTTTCTTTTTGCATTTCTAGAACTTCAGGAAAATATTTTCTAACAGAAGGATCCTTACTATTGATTTAAATTGAAATGATTGTAATAATTTGTGACTGAAAATAATATTTGTTATTGATTGTTGATAAAATTATTGTATTTTATCCTTATTTTGCTTTATAAGGAATCACTCATGACTTTTATCATTTGATTTCCTGAAAGAAATGCTACTTCACAGAATACGTGTGATACTTTCATGAACTATTAATTAATATTCTATTTAAATATTTTATTTAGTGTTTTGTATTTATGTTCATAAAGAATGGTCTTGATCTTTTATCTGATACTCATTTCCTATAATAAAAGAGCTTTATTGAGTTACAATTTACATTCCATAAAATTCACCCATTTAAAATATACAATTTAAAGATTTTCCGTAAATGTACAGTTATAGTACCATTGCTACAATCCTGTTTTAAAACAGTTCCATCAACTCAGAAAGATCCCCTGTAGGGTGTGGATGTGAGTGGTAGAGTTTGTCTATCAGATAGACAGTCCAATGTTCAATCTCTACCACTAGAGAGAAAACAGAAGATCCCTTGGGGCCACCTGCAGCAAATTTCTTCTTCTACCCCAACACTGGGCAACCAGTAGTCTGCTTCCTGTGTCCATAGATTTGCTTTCTATGAACACTTTACATATATGGACCATACGGTGTGTGATCTCTGTGCCTGGCTTCTTTCTCTTAACATAATGTTGTTGAGGTCATGTATTATGTAGCATATATCATTGTTTTACACCTTTCCATAGTGAGATTCATTTCCTTTTTTAAAAATACACCGATTTTAATTTAGAAATTAAGCTGAAAAAAGACTTTCTCAAAATGACGTGGAAGAATTTTAATTGTTTTTGATGGTGTGTAATAGTTTGATAATGTTGAAATAATCTTTTCCTTAAAGAAAAGATTAAATTTATCTGTGAACCCACTGGAGATTTTTTTCCCATGTCATATATATATAAATTGTTTTTCCATTTTTTTTGTAGTACTCCATCGAATCAAATTTCCTCTTCTTTCTGGATCACTTTAATACTTTATGTTTTAGTAGGAAGTAATCTGCAAATTTCTAGGACTTTAAATGTTTGGTTTGTATTCTCTTATCAGCCAGTGTGCTTGTAATAATTCTTCTCTAGTCTTTAGTCTTGCTTATTTATCTCTTTTCTCTTTCTCTTCTTCCTCCCCATTCTTTCCCCTGCTTATGAGGTTAGGGTTTTTATTCAGCTCATAAAGTATTTTGTGGGCTTTTCAAGCAACAACTTTTGGTTTCCATAATCTTTTTAGTAATTTTAGATTAAGTCTAGCATTTTCCCATCTTTTAATCAACATAAAAAAGTGTATGTTTACTGGGTACCATGTGATAGCTTGATACATGTAACCATTGTGTAATATTTAAGTTATTAAGGGTAAGCAAATCTATCTCCTCAAACATTCATCTTTTCCTTATGGTAAGAACACTCAATATATTTTTCCACCTCTTTTTGAAATATGCATTACCTTATTGTTATTAATAGTCATCCTACTGTGCACCAGAATTTATTTCTCTTATCTAACTATAATTAGTACCCATGGATCAACCTTTTCCCATCCCACTCCACAAGTCTATTCTCATCTTCTATGTGATCAACTTTTTTTAGATTTCACATATAATAAAATCATGTGATAATTGGCTATTTTGTTTCCACAATACTTCTTTCCTAGTCGCTGTAGGCTCGGTTGCTGGTGTTTTACTATTCTTTTGATATTATTTCTCTAAAATAATGAGATTTTCATTTGTATTTTTATAAATTCATCCAAATGTAAACTATACATTATACTAAGTTTTATGTTTTTTTGTTAATTTAATAGCCTTTCATTGCTTTCTGGATAGTTAACTATTGTCAGATGCTACTTGCCCTTTGACTCAAGGAATACCTATTAGTTTGTTTCTTAGGTGGAGAGATCTTGTGATATTTTACATATTACATGCAACTGCCTGGATTTTTTTTTTTTTTTTTTTTTTTTTTGCAGTACTGGGGATTGCACTCAGGGGCATTCTACCTCTGAGCTACACCCCCGGCCCTGTTTTATTCTTTATTTTGAAATAGGGTCTCACTAAGTTGTGGAGGGCCTCACTAAGCAGCTGAGGCTGGCCAGGAACCCGGATCCTCAGGTCTCAGCCTCCCAAATGCTGGGATTACAAGTGTGTGCCACCACACCCGGCTAACTGCCTAGATTTTTAATCATAGCATGTAGCCTATCAAATCTTTCTAATCATGTTCAGGTCAATTTATGTTAATGTCACGTAGACTTACAAAATATATGTTATTTTTTAGGAATGTATGACTCTCTTTTATTAAATTAAAGTACTAATTGTACAACTAAATTTCCTCATGTCTTTAGTTCTTTTTCACCTGCTAAGTCTAATTTGAAAGTAAATGTAATGAAATCTTTTGTTCTATTGGATACTTACCAAATCATTCTTGATTTTCTAATAGTTTCATATATTTACCTGTTATGCTATTTACTAGATTTGTGTTTATGATAGTAGTAACTTCTCCTTAGTTGAATCTATTATCATTGTATTATGTTCCTCTCTTGTTCTTAATCTTAAATTCCACTTTAATTAAATTAATACTATCACTTTTTCTTTTTTCTTTTTTTTTTACTCTTGCTGGTTTAATCACTTGTTTAGTATCTCTTTTCATTCAGCCTTTATTTCTTAACTTTTAAATTCAACTTTCAAGGAATAACTAACATGTTTTAACCTAATATTTTATCCTATTGGTCACTTACTTCATTCCCAGATACATATATTCATTTTTCCTTCCACCTTTATTTCTATTACTTAATGTCTTTAGTGATTTCCTTTTTTTACCCTATTTTTCCCCACTAGTTTGCTGAAGTTGATATTCATTCTACTTCTGGATGTTTTAATTTGGAAATTCTAGTACATTTGCATATTTTAATGCAATTATTGGTACAATGTCATTACAATGAAATGAGATACAAAATGATACAAACATACTTGCACACATCTCATGATATTTGCCTCCATATTCTCACTGATAATTTTTCATTTCCAAAGACTTATACCCTACCTATTTAGCAATATGATTCCAAGCCTTTTCTATACCATAAATTCCATGAGCCTCCCATCTCCTCAACCGTCTTTGAGATGAGATCATAGAATACTCTTATCTTCCTTTTTTTAAATTTCTGTTCAACGCTCACCCACATTGTGCATGTATGTCACTCTCTATGAAGTACATTATGATGTGACATTATAATGCACCAATGACAGTATTTTAAAAACAAATGAACCTTTTTTTAAATTCTGTCTCCCACCTCTGAGTTCACAGAGCCAATTAATTATGTTCAGATGTAAACCATTAGAATTTTCTTTCCAGGTGCTCCTTCTATTTTAATAAACCACATTAGTGCTCTATTACCAGGGAATCTGTCATTGTTCATTTAGATATAAATGTGTAAACCAAGGCTCATTGCTCACCACATGTTTCTCTCTTCCCCCATTTCCTCTACCTTGAGATCTCTATTCTGAGGAATCTGTGTTTGGTCTCTGAGTATTTTCTTCTGATAGAGAGACTGGTCTAATCTCTGAATCCTAATGTCTTTACACTTGTATACCTCTTTGTCTTGACAGACAAATCGTAACTTTAATAGGCATTGGACTGTCCAACTGTAGCTGTACTCCCAGTAGCGTTCTCATGTTTTCCTACCTCTGTGTAGTCTTCAACCTGGCAAATTTACATGTCCACTGGTAATAAACAGGCTGTGTCATCTTCAAAGTCTCTTCAATAGTGTGTTTTGTCAACCTTTTGAATTGTGATGATCTGAAAGGAGAGTAATGGCAATTCGGTACAGTTTTTGTTTTCATATCTCTTACTATGAGTAAAATTGAATACCTTTTCAAAGGTTAAGGACCATTTTTTTTTGAGTTTATGTTTTTAATTTGATGCATTGTAATTATACATCATATTGGAGTATAGAGTGACATAAAATGTCTTTATATTCATTGCTTAATTATCTATAGGTTTTTATTTTTTAGAAGTTTTTTCTAAAAATAAGATTATTGACTTCTTTGATGTCACTTTTCAAGCAAATTTCAATCTGGTTTGGTACCTGCAACAATTTCACATATAATATTATATCACACATTATATACTTTATATCATTGTGTATTATATCATACCATCATATACCACATATATTATATAGACGATGTAGATTATATATATATGATATATATATATATATTAGAGAAATAAACATTGAGATATATACATATATCTCAAAATTCCCCTACTGAATGTGACTTTTAAGTCATAATAGGCAAAGTATCTCCATTCCTATAGCGGAAAATAATTAATCCATATTTCCTTCCATTATCTGTAAGATTTTATTTTCCACCTTTAAATCTGTGGTTCATTTTGAATTTCTCAGATATGTGATTGATGAGTAAACCAAATTTTTATTTGTTTATTCATGAATTACATTACCATTTATCAAGAAGTTCAGCTTTCCCCCGGGTATAAAATACATATTAAATATTTATGCTAGTGTGTCTATTTCACAACTTTTTTTCACAAGAGTTTTGCTCATAAAATTCTAATCAGAGAAGCTTTAGCTACATTTGCTGTTTGTTTTTGCAAATGTACTTTATAATTAAATTGTCTGGCTGCAGAAAAACATAAATTTGCTAGTTTTTAAATGGAGTCCTATTATGTTTATATGTTAACTTATAAATAGTATATTTTTAATAATCTTAAATGTCCTTCCAAGAACATGGTATGTTTTACTATTTGCTAAGTTCCACTTATGTGTCCTTCGGGAGTATTTCACAATAGTCCTCTTATAAATTTTGCACATTTTAAAAACTATTATAAAAGGGCACCTACAGCCGGGTGTGGTGGCGCACGCTTGTAATCCCAGCATTCGGGAGGCTGAGACTGGAGGATCGCAGGTTCGAGGTCAGCCTCAGCTACTTAGTGAGGCCCTCCGCAACTTAGTGAGACCCTGTTTCAAAATAAGGAATAAAAATAGGGCTGGGGGTATAGCTCGGAGCTAGAATGCCTCTGAGTTCAATCCCCAGTACCGCAAAAAAAAAAAAGATAAATAAATTAAAAAAATAAATAAATAAAAGGGCACCTACTTATAAAAGGGCATCTCCAGATAGCTGTGTTGTATGTTTGAATATTCTTGATCTTTTGTGTGTAGATATTATAAGCTGAATGTTTGTTTAATTTTATTTCTGTTCATAGTAGACATTCCATTGATTCTTTTTGACTCTCCAGATAATTCATCATGTGATCATTAAATAAGAATAACTTTATTTCTTCCTTTTCAACTCTCAAGGCTCTAATTGCATTATTGTCTAATTTTATCACTCATACCTCCAACACAATGATGAATAGTTCTGGGCATGGTGCACACCTTTATCTTTTTCCAACTTTAGTCAGAAAGCTTTTATGTTTCACTACTAAAAATGATGTAGGATTTGGAACTGTGGTATATATAATTCATCCTGTTAAGGAAATAGATATAAATTATTATTTTATTGGATGTATTTTTATCATGGATGTATTTGACTAAGTAAATTTCTTATTATTTTGTCATATTTCCAAAAATTTTGTATTGAAACTACTGAAACATATACACCATTTTGGGGAGAATAAGTATGTTTATAAGTTTACATTTTTATGCCTAGAAACATGTAATACCCTTCAGTGGAGTTTTGTGTGGTATTTTTTAATATAAAAGAGGAATTTGTTTTGTTTAACTGGTGCACATCACAGCTATAGGTCTGTGTTTGAGCCAAAATAGGTTCTTAATAAATAATTGATAAAAGAAAGAAATAATGAATATATTTGTATATTTATTCTGTGTATTATAAGCATTTTATATGGCAGTTTATTTTGAGTGAGATATTTTAGTTAATATTTCACAGTATTGAATGTATGTAAATATACACACACAAGCTGTTGTTTTTTGAATCACATCTTTATTGACCTATAACTTACATGTAATAAAAACAACTCATATAGTGTATAATTCAATGGTTTCAGTTTATTCATAGATTTGTGCAACCATCATCACAATTTATGTTCGAAATTTAAATTACCAGTCTCTCCCCAGAAGTTCTCAACCCCCTGAAAGCAACTAATGCACTTTTGTATCTATAGATTTGCCTGTATTAGGCATTTGCTATAAATGGAATGATATGTGTTCTTTTGTACTAGTTTCTTTCATTTAGCAAAATATTTTCAAGATCTATCCATGTAACTATATGTATTAATATTTTATTTATTTTAATTGCCAAATAATATTGCTTTGTATAGATATATGATATTGATTATCCATTCATCAGTAAATGGAAATTTGGGGGTATTTTCACTTTTTGACTATTATGAATAATACTATTAGGGATACTCACAAGCCAAGTTTTATTTATATATGTCTTTGTTTTTGAGGGGTACATACCTAGGAGTGGAATTGCTGGGTTATATGGTAAGTCTCTGTTTGATGTTCTGAGACTGCCACATGTTCTTTAAAGGGGCTACATGATTTTACACTCTCACCTGCAATACATAACAGTTGCAATTTCTCTTTATTATACCATCTTACTGGGATTTGAAGGGTATCTCATTCTGGTTTTAGTTTGCATTTCTCTAATGGTTAGTTATGTTAAAAATATTTTTCATGTGATTTTTTTTCTTTTTGGCCATTTGCTTTCTTTGTAGAAATGTCTATTCAAAATCCTTTTGCACTTTTAAAAATCAGGTTATTTCCTTTTTTGTTCCAGGATTATAATGATTTTTAATATATTCTAGATATTAGCTCCTCATTAGACATATGATTTGCAAGCATTTTCTCTCATTTTGTGTGCATGTGTGTTTTTTTCTTTTTCTTGAGTGTATTATTTGTAACACATATTTTAAGATATTTTAATGTTTAATTATCAAATTTTTCTTTTGGGCTTTGGTGTCCTATCTAAGAAGGATTAGACTAATCCAAGATCAAGAAGATTTATGTCTTTTTCTCTTAGAGAGAGATACAGTTTAACTCTTACATTTAGACCTATGATTCACTTTTTAGTTAATCTTTTTATATGATGTAAGGATGGAAGCCAACTTCATTCTTTGCACTGATATCAGCTATCTTAGAATCTTTAGTTGGAAAGACTATTCTTTCCCCATTGAATTGTCCTGATGCCCTAGTGAAAAGTCACTTGAGTATAAAATAGGAGATTTTTTCTGAACTCTCTGTTGTTTTAATCTGTATGCCTATCTTTATGCCAATATCCATTTATGGAAGCTGTGTAAAAGTTTTGAAGTCAAGAAGATTAAGTCCTCTAACTTAATTCTTGTTTTTCAAAATTATTTCATCTATTCTGGATCCTTTGTGTCTCCTTAGCTGTCATTGTTAACATGTAATTTAAAACTACGTAACACTCCAAATTCTAATATTTGCTTTATTAAAATTTTTATTTGTTTCATTTAGTTTTGCCAAGAAATCTGTTATGTCCTTTCCTCCTCTACTGCTTCTTATAACTCTATTTAATCTTCTCTCATTTCTGTCACCAAAATTTTAGATCAATGTTATATAATAGCTGTGATTACATGAATCTTTGTAACATTCCTGACTTCAATGAGATTTATTTTAAAGGCTTACTGTTAATTATGATGATGGCTATTAATTTTAGATAAGGTTCTTGATCAAACTCTTTTTGGTTTATTAAGATCTTTTGATCAGAAAGGGATATGGGTTTTTATTTTTCAAGTATGTAAGTCTTAATTTCCTTAACTATGAAAGTAGGGAATTGAGAGTAGATTGAATCACAGTATCCCGTTGAACAAATGCTGACTTTGGGGTTAGAGACAATTGTCTACTCCCCCACGCTCTAGCTTCTCTAACAAGCTCTGGGATATCAGACCTGTTAATTAATATTTTCAAGCCTAAGTTCCTCATTGACAAAAAAAAAAAAAAAAACAAAAAACCTCCAAGCAGTTATACGTATCTTGTAGTATTTTACTAATTAGAGCTAATATATGTAAAGGTTTATATATAATAAACAACAGAGAGGCAATGACTTTTGTCATTTTCTTTCTTGGAAGACTTTCTGGCTCTGAAATGCAGTAGAGTACTCTGCAAGTATCTTCTCATGACCCAGACTCACCTTCATAAGATACCGACTGTCAAATAATTGTACTCTAACTTGAAGAGGGTAAAATTTTAAATTTCAGGTTGCCAAAGGGCAGACTGAACCCTCATGCTCTGGTGTGAATAAAGTGGAGGGTGTCCCCCAAATGCATACATATTGGAGATTTATTCCTCCATTGAGTGATGTAGAGGCGGGACCTGGTGGAAGGTTGTCGAGTTATTGATGGTTCTGCCCCAGAAGGGATTAAGATAGTTCCCATGGGGCCCTGGCTCATTCTCCTGAATGCATTGTTATCAAAGAGCCAGCCAGGCTTCTCTCCAACTCAAGACTTCCTGTTTCACCACATGACCTCTCCCTGCCACTCATTTCCCCACCAAGCTGTCCCTGCCATATGACACAGCCCAGAAGGACCTCTTCGAAGCCAAGCCGACCTCAGGGCTGTGTTCCTGAACCTCCAGAATTTTGAATAAAACAAGCCTCTTTTTTTCCCCCACAAATTATCCAGTCTTGGGTGTTTTGTTACAGTAATGGAAAACAGACTAATACATCTTCCAACCATATAACTAACAGTTTACTTATGGCATGTTATCATTTGGATCTGGAATGGCCCCCAGAGCCTTACATGCTAAGGACTTGTCCCCAGCACAGCAATATCCAGAGGTGAAGCTCTTGGGAAGTATCTGGGTCATGAGGGTCTGACCTCAACCACGGATTGATCCACTGAGCAGCAAATAACTTGATGCACTATTGGGAGGTAGTGCAAAGTATAGAAGGTGAGGAGTAGGTCACTCGGTGTGAGCCCCAAAAGGATGTATCTGGTTCTAGACCCCTTCCTGCCTCTGTCTCTCTGCTTCCTGGCTGCCATGAAGTCTGCAGCTTTGCTGTGCCACTCCCTTCTGCCACTGTGTCCTGTCTCACCTAAGTCCAGAAACAATAGAAGCAGCACCATGGACTGAAACCTTGGAAATTCTGAGTCATAATAAATCTTTCTTTCTCTAAATTGATTTTCCCAGTATTTTGTTACAGCACCGAAAAGCTAACACACAGCATGTAGATTTTCCATGGAGCAATAAATATAAGATAGACCAACAGTGGAACTGAGACAAGCTTTTGTGTGGGAGTCACATGACCTGACATCAAAATGAGTTGACTACTACACATACACTCAGATTTTTAAGAGTTGGGAGGAATCTCAACAGGCAACTAATTCCATCTCAGCTGCAAAACATCCCTACTCGTTCTGTGACTTCATTGTGACACAGTTTTTAATCTTGCTATTTTTAGATGCTTTTATGTATGTATCTCTCAAGATAATTAATAGTCATTTACCATGAATTTAGAGACCTATGTACGTGTCTTGTGTGTCTAACTAGACAGATACATCTTAGAGCCAAGCACTGTGTGATATTCAAATCAACATTTGATTCTTGGTAAGAGCAAGAATCTCTCCTTTTTCATTATTATCATTATTTTTTCATTTTTGGCACTAGGTATTAAACTAGGAATTATACACTTCTAGCCCTTGTTAAATGTTTTAAACAGTCTCTTACTAAGTTGCTAAGGGTCGTGCTAAATTGCTGGGGTTGGCCTTGAACCTGCAATCCTCCTGGCTTAGCCTCCTTAGTTTAGAGGTATATACCACCATGCTTACCTGTGAATAAGTAGTTATATAGTTGAATGGATGAAAGAATGGATAAACCAATAAATTAATTAAAAATAATCAACAGCTTTTCTGCTTTCCCCATTCTACTTCCATTGATAAGATTTAAGTATAAAGAAAAAAAATCATATGCGATTATGTAAATAGGTGCCCCAGGAATCACATGTTTTCCAGTAAGACTTATCACTGATATCATTTCTTTTTCTCCTTTTTTTGTGTGTGTGGTACTGGGAATTGAACTGAGGGGTATTCTACCTTCAAGCTTTACCCTCAGCCCTATTTTATTTCTTATTTTGAAACAAGATCTTGCTAAGTTGCTGAGGGCATTACTAAGTTGCTGAGGCTGGCCTTGAACCCATGAACCTCCTGTTTCAGACTCCCAAATACTGGGATTACAGGCATGCACCACCAGCCTGGCTCCCACTGGTATTATTTCTAAATATCTCAACTATTAATTAATTACTCTAGCAAGTTCAATCTGATTATGCTAGGCTTATAAAGGTGTACAAAGATTAAAACATTATATATACCATATACATACATAATATAATTTATAATTGCGTATTTTATTTTTATATTAATTATATTTTTTCCAGGGATCTGCAATTTATCAATCCATCTAGAACAATTAGTGCATGGAAGGAGCAGTGCAGGGAAATCTCAGTGTCATAGGAGAAACGATTATTGGAGACCCACTGCTCCTTTTCCTTCTTTCCCCAGACACCTGAGTGCCCTCAAATCCCACCACAGTTTATCCAAAGGCATGTTAGTGAGTGAGTTTACAGAGGTTGTAATTAATTCTTTGTAATTGCATAGTATTTTCTGCCTCTGTTTCTCACCAAGGTCCCAGCCTTGGAAACAAGATGTTCTACCTCTGGAGACTGCCCTGGTAAAAGCCTATTAATAAATAATTAAGTTTGGAGGCTCCTGCAGTGGTGAGTCACACCGGGAGACCACGTGGGAGCTGTCTCCATGGCAACTCACCAACAGGAACTGCACTGCTCTATTTCTCTCTTTGTACGTGCAGTGATAGCAGGGGCCAAGGCATGGATTTAAAAGACATGTGATTTTCCTAATTTTTTTCTTTTTAATTTTCTTTTGCAAAAAAACAACAAAAATCTGCCACTGCATTTGCATTTAGAATTCAAGAAAGTCTCTACTTAAGACAAACAAAACATGATCAGCAGCTGGGTGTAAAACCTTTCACACCTCTCTTCCATCCTCAATCACATCTCTCTGGATCTGCCTCTGATGCTACCCCGTCCCTGTCCTACTGGTGCTGGCTCCTTGCCTGGAAGTGCTCACCAGGTAACTTTGCTTGCCATGCCTCTGGCTTCCTCCCCATCAGGTCTTCATTCACTTCTCTTCCCCTCCTCTATTAACTTGCCACAGCATAAGCAAACATTCTGTAGAAGTGAAGAGCACCTGGGTTTAGAAGTAAAGAGGTCTGGCATCCCCAGCCTCCTCTCCTCGCTAGCTGTGTAATTCAGGAATGCTACTGGACCTCTCTCCATCTGTTTCCTCGCCCATCAAATGGAGATAATAATTCCCTTGCAGGTTGCAATGAAGCCTAAAGCCAACAGCATGAAGCGAGGGTGAAGGGAGTGTAGATTTTCACATCAGATGTCCCAGATCTGAATCTCCTCTTTGTCTTTTATGAGCTTTCTCTTTTAGGGCAATGAATTTAATTTCTACAAGTCTCGCTTCTTATCTGAAAAAAATGGACCGAAAGGTCATCTGCTGTTTCCTTCTCTAACTAGCTTTTGCCAGACCAGTACTTGGAGACTGCATCACTTGGGCTTGCTTCTGAGTAGCTTTCAGGTATATCAGACCAGTAAGGGGACAAAAAATGAGATCCACATGATCATTGATTAGGAGCAAGTAGGGATGGATTTGAAATTCAGAGGACTTTGTGACTGGAGGAAAGATTTATGTCCACTCATGTTCCAGAGGTTTCAGTCCATGGTATACCGGCTCCATCTTTTCTGGATCTTAGATGAGACAGAACATGGATCAAACAGATCTAATTGGGACATTAATTTACAGGTTATAAAAGCCTTCAGCAAATAGTTCTCAATATATTTTATTATAATTATTATAGGATGTATCCTATAGTAGGTGTGTGATAAATAAAACTATCATCATATGATCATCATTTTATTTTTTTTCAGGACAATAATAACTTGATATAGTGATGAAGCGAGGCTTCTTGATTAGGTGGATGTCAGGAGCGACTGACCTCTTGCACCCTTGCCTCAACCAGTTCTTCACTTGTTTCAGATACAGCCTTTGACTTTCCAAACCACAGATGAGCCCAGACTCCTCCATTGCACAAGAATGGATACTGCTGGCCTGGACCATACTAGTGCAATCGAGGAATCTGGGCTCATCTTTGGTCTGCATTATTCAGCATTGAGATCATCTGTGCTGAATCTTTCCCAGAAGAAAAATATTCTATACTGAGCTCTGTATCCCAGAAAGCCAACACTTATAGACTGCACCTCTCAGGTTTTCTTTCAGGTAGCTTCCAGGTGCATCAGACCAAGGAAAGGACCACAATGAGTCATATATTTTAAGCAAGCAGGGCTGGGTCTGGAACTCCAAAGATTCATGAGGCTCCCTCTTGCCACTCCCAAATAAAAAATAAATGGAAAACTACAGCAATTGGATTAATACTGCTGTGGGTCACTTTACCAGGTAAGAAGTCCTGAACAGATAGCAGAGGATAAAGACAAAGAATGGATAGTAGAAGAGGAAAGACATGCTTCTGAGACTTAGGCCTTGTGACTACCTAAGTGGTAACTTTAGCAACTATGCACACTTTGCATTATTTGCTTTTATTTTTCAACTTTCCTATCTTAAGATTTCTGGAAATGGCCACCATAAACCATTCAAGTACCCAGCAGATGTGTCACTTAGGGAAGTTACTCTGTCTGATTGACATCACCTTGTGACAAAATGGTAGCTGATTGGATTCTTTCCTATATTTTCGGGGCTAATCACTTTTACTGAGTGAAAAGCAGGAACAGATACTGAGGGACAAAAGGCAGACTGTCCTGGCTTTCTCT
This sequence comes from Graphiurus murinus, assembly GCA_004027655.1. Taxonomy (NCBI): domain Eukaryota; kingdom Metazoa; phylum Chordata; class Mammalia; order Rodentia; family Gliridae; genus Graphiurus; species Graphiurus murinus. Next base: position 21,559 of record PVLC010001666.1, read on the forward strand.
ACTCCTTCTACTTCCCTACCTGCCCAGAACTGTTCTTGCTCTGCCCTACTCTGTGTCCCAGGAAGCTCACTGCTGCAATCTCCTCATGGTCTGCTTGGGTTGGGATTGGCCAATGAGAGGCATCAACAAGAGACTGAAGCAGGAAGAAGAGGCAGGCAGGAGGGAAGAGGGCTTGGCCAGTCTTTGATCTGCTTCCTTTGAATCTTTGTCTGCCGCTTCCTTTTATAACTAGCTTTGGCCATGCCACACAGCTGTGCATCTTTGGACCTGAACACCCTATTTGTTCCTATGCCCTGACAATTCCTGTGTAAGAAGTTTCTTCAATTGGAATATTTTCATTTGAATCAAATTCTATTTTCTACAAGGGCTGAAATTCACGTATGTCCCACATTGAACCTGTTCATGTCAACACCTTTCATCTCTGTATTACCTACACACAGTAGGTCACCACAAAGGCTTGTTAAAACTAAGAGATTTGGGAATTAGAGTTATTTACGATTATCTGTTAGGAGGCCAGCCAGAGGTCAGCCAGAACACCGACATAATTTAGGGCAACCATAACTCTCATCTCCATAAATCTGCACTCAAATCCTGCTCTTTTCCATCTCTGAGTGCCACCACTAACAATCAGCTTAAGGAAAAGCAAGCCTGTTTCAGAATGGCTCATCACAGTTGAGACCTATCTAAAACATTTTCCCCAAATTGACTTGACATACATGTTTTCAACCATAGATAGGGGTTAGTGGTGCCTTAGGAAGCAGATTTCAAGATAAACTCAGAGTAGGAAACAATTGTCTGTGGATTTGTAACAGAAATATTAAAAGTCTCTAATTGGAAATATTAGAGGTAAATGTGTTGACATCCGGTGCAATCACTGACTCCCTGAGCAATAGACGGTCACTCTAGAACACTGGGACCTCATGCCAGAAGGAGCAGCAGGCTGCTCTCAGGCTGATCTTTCGAAGGCCCTGCTTTCTCACCCCTTCTAGGAGAGAGGAGTTTTGTAGCTGGTTAATTTTCTGTTCTACCCTCTAGACATCGCTCCTGTCTTCTTTGTGTCATATTAGTGCCTGTAAATCCTACAGAAGAGACTATAAATGAATAAATAAATAACAGAACTGCCATAAGCTTCTTGCTTTTTTCCTTTAATTCTCCAAGAATACTTTATTTCCTGCTTTGGGAGGTGACTTCTGGTCTCCGCCTGCCATCTGGACTTTTGACTTTGTCACTGAGGTCTCAGGCACTTATCCCATCCCTGTGTTCTGTGCTGAGCAGAGCTTTAGACCAAGCGTCTGTTTCTTTATTCCACATGACGGCGGTCCTGTCTGACAGTCCTGTCTGTCGTGTCCTCCTGTCTTGGTATCTCTGTGATTTCTAGGTTCTGCTACTGGCTTTCCATCCTGGTTAGCCACTGTGTGTTTTAGAAACATCTTGACTGACAGGTTTAACTTAAAGTAACATGGTTTCACCCCAAATGAATGTTTAGAAGCAGCAGATGAAATTTTAGTTCTCTGAAATGTGATGGATGTAAATCAGATGAATTGTCTCGCTGACTCTGGGAACATCCACAGATATCATTTCCTGCCGAAGTCGTTTGCGCTTTCACATTAACTATTGGCAGGTAATGTGGTTGGGACCGGTCATTCATCACCAATAACTGCTCTGAAAACACATCAAGTTGAAACTCTTGACAGGTCGACTGGGCTCTGCTTTCCAGGAAAGCACATTCTGGTAACACTGTACTTTTACCCCGTTACTTTTTCCCCTACTCCAGAGAAGCGTCCACATGTGAGTGCAAAACGGGGCTCTCAACTTTCTGCTACTTCCAGAAAGAAGCAAACCTGTGCAACCACCGAGCTCTCTCCTGGCTAACCTGCAATTTCAAGAAAGGAATTTCATGCAACGCCACCATTTTTCAGTTCCCCTAAGGCATATTAAGTCTACTTCAAACACAGGTAGGCATTATGATGGTTTAGTGATTAAAAGCAGAAAAACAACAACAAAAAAAACCCAAATGTCTATATAAATAATGATAAGTAATGTGCATAGCAGCTTTTTATAATAGCCCCAACTGGCAACACCCTTATGTCCATCAACAGGTGAAGGGATAAACAAATTGTGCTTCTATCCATATAATGAAAGACTACTGTGCAATATAAAAGAATGAATCATTGATGCAACAGCAAGGATGAATCATAAAGTATGTGAAGTGCAAGGAGCCAGACAAAGCAGAGTCGTGTGCTGTATGATTCCATCTAGTCCATCTATATGACATTCTAGAAAATGCAAATATTTTATAGAGTCAGAAAGCAAGTTGGAGGCTGCCTGGCAGTGGGGGGGGGGTACGAAGTGCAGATGTGCAGCTTGGAGACATGACAAAAAGGCACAGCACAAATTGCGGAGGGGAGTTGAAAGATTCATTATCTCAATTGTGATTGTTATATGGTGATTTGGTGGGTTAGCATAAGTAAGGCCATCTTATGAGAGCAGCCATGTAATGTTCTAGGGAGGAAAATTACCACCCCACCTGTAGGTGACTAAAGCCTGGGAACAGAAAACAAGCTAGGTCACCATGCCCCTCTTGATCTCCTGCCCAAACCCGTATCCTGGAATCATTTGCTTCAAATCTATGAACCGTATAGGGGGACTTTCCACTATGCACTAGCCAATCAATGTAAAGATCACATATCCACCCCCCTCTTGTGTATATAATATCCATGATCATGAGGTTCAGGGTCTCTGCCTGTCCAACTATTGTTTTGGATATGGTGGGGGCCCAGATTCGAATCTGAAATAAATTTCGTTCGCAACTCCCCGCTGGTCCTCTCATAAGTTTATTCTCTAACAGTGATAATTTTAAAGGTGTGTACATATGTCAAAACTTGGCATGTTAAACACTTTAAAGAAATTCAGTTTATTGAATATTGATCATGTTTCAATTAAAAATAAAAATGCAGGGATTTAGAATCTGACGTCTATGAAACAAGCTGGGGATGGTGGCACATACCTGTAATCTTAGTACTTGGGAGACTGAGACAGGAGGATTGCAGGTTTGAGGTCAGTCTTAGCAACTTAGCAAGACTAAGAAACTTGGTAAGACCCTTTTTCAAAATAAAACAATAAAAAGTACTGGGGGTATAGCTCAAAGGAAGAATGCTCCTAAGTTCAAACCCCAGTAGCAAATAAATAAATAAATTGTGTGATACAGCAATTGACCCAACTTGTGTGTGTGTGTGTGTGTGTGTGTGTGTGTGTGTGTATTACTGGAGATTGAACTCAGGGGCATTATAACTCCAAACCCAGCCCTATTTTTTATTCTTTATTTTAAAACAAGGTCTTACTAAGTTGCAGAGGACCTCACTAAATAGCTGAGGCTGCCTGCGAATCTGCAATCCTCCTGTCTCAGCCTCCCAAGTACTGGGCTTACAAGCATATGCCACCACACCCAGCTTTTACCCAATTTCTTCATGTCTCTGTTTCCTCAATCCTGGAAGGGGGATACAACTAACCTCATTAAAGGGGTTTTGCCAGTGTGAAATGTGTTGATCATGTGGAAAATTTGAATCAGCGTCCTGCACATAGTAAATGCTATGTTGTCAGCTATTTTCCTATTTGTTATGTGTCTGGTAGTTTACAGATGTCATCTGGCCTGACCTCCCCAATAATCCAGTGCAGTAGTTATGCTCATCACACGGAGCCAAAAACTGATACCTCACCTCATCCGGCTAAGGACAAAGCCCTAATTACTTCACTGGCCTGCCTGACCCTAATTCTTCACCTTGTCTCTCCTCTAAGTCACAAGTCCAGCACAAGACCCAGGATGATCTCCTAATGCGATGTCTGCATCTTTGACCTCTCCTTAGGAAGACAGAGAGGTGAGACGATTTGCTGAGGCCTCTGCTCAGCATTCTGCACCATGTGAGACGTGTTCTGGGTGGTGTTGGCCAAAAGACTTCCTGGCCCTGGTGGTAAGCACCTCCACCTGAACGCTGCAGGTTTTTCCAGGTAACTGGGTACGGTGCACAAGTTTTTTATTACCTTCAAATAGGTTTTTCTCCCCCTTCCTTCTCTCCCTTCCTTCCTTTCTCCCATTAAGAAATGAACACACAGAAGCCGGGTGTGGTGGCGCATGCTTGTAATCCCAGCATTCGGGAGGCTGAGACCAGAGGATCGGGGTTCGCGGCCAGCCTCAGCTACCTAGTGAGGCACTCCGCAACTTAGTGAGACTCGGTTTCAAAATGAAGAATAAAAAGTAGGGCTGGGGGTGTAGCTCAGTCAGAGGTAGAATGCCCCTGAGTTCAATCCCCAGTATGGCAAAAAAAAAGAAATGAGCACACAGGTGAGTAGATTTAGTATGAGGTAAGGATCTACCAGAAACGGGGAACATGGAAATCAGATTAGGGATCTCTCACACACAACAGTCTGCAGTATTTCAGCATGCATTTGTCCCAGGCCTGCTCCCAGGAAGGAGGTAACAAGACTAAAACACGGAGAGCACTGGTGAAGAAGGAGGCAGCCGCAGGCAGGTCCACAGCCTGCCACTGCTTAGCCTCCCAAACCTGGACACTCACAGGATTTCTCTGAGCCTCATGGTTTTCACTGTAACGCTGCTAGGAGACGCTTTCTGGTTTCATTCGGAATGTTTGCATGCCTACTGGCCCCTGTTACCCGTAACAAGGTAAGAATCATGGTGTTCTGTAATGGAAATGGAAGTTTGGGGGGATAAATATTGCTTTTTTAAAGCTAGTGAGTGGGTGAAACATTGATTAAAACCCAGCACACAAGGCCACCAGCCTTCCTCACTGATGTGAGAATGAAGGAAGATATCAAGTACAGAGAACACACTGGAAATAGCAAATCACTATTCAGTAAGAAGGATTGGGGGGGGGCGGGTTGCTAAGACACCTCACACAGACCTCTGTGGGCTCTGGACCTGGCATTCTCAGTGTCTGGTACCAGTTCCAGAGAGTTGTGTGTTTTGGGAGACTAACCTCTGTGTAACCTCTGTGGGTAAGATCTGTGGTCTCAGTTTCTTCATTTGTAGAATAAATGGTTTTCCTATAAGTTATTACTGATATCTAATGTTTTTTCTAAAAAATAAAAAAATCAGAATCTTATCATTACTTGAACTCTCCCTATCTCATTAAGTACAGCGTATCTCCTTCTATAAATAAGTTTGAAAGAAAAAAAAATTAATGGGGAGCGTTGGGGAGGGGAACACTCAGAGAAAGGGTCTCAGAGGCATTAGGCCCGAATAATAGCGCATCATGTTTCAAGCCTTCGCTTTCTCCTTTTTATGCTGAGCAGCTGTAATTACGATGAGCACTCTTCACAAGTCTTATTTTCCAGAGCTTTAATCATTCCCATTGCTTTGTTCTAGACCTTCTTGAACTTACTGAAGTATACTCTTTTGGTACAAGGAGAACAAGAGAGCTTGGAGAACCAGCTGGCACTGATGATCTGCTCAGTCCAAGCTGAGACTCGGGTTGTGTCTGTCGGGGTGCTGGGAAGGTGGTCTGACTTCACAGTCCAGGTCAAATGATTCATGGAAATGCACAAGGTACAAATTCAAACCAGACTTTCGGTAGACTTTCTTGTTTAATTTGCCCATTTATACTACTAGAATAATTGAGAGAGTTTGTTAACCAGGTCTCTCTGCAAAGCTTGGCATCCTTTGGGTCCAGGGAGGGGGGAGAAGAAGGAAGCCATCACCTCCTACGTTTACTCAAAAACTTCCCAATACTTGTAGAAATATCATCATTTCAACATTACTCTAGAACTGGTACAAACGGACTATGGCCTATAGCACAAATCCAGCCTACTACCTGATTCTGTAAGTAAAGTTTTTTTGGAACATACTCATTTGTTATTTTTGCTCTACAATGGCAAAGTTGAGTAGTTTAACAGAACGTATGGCTTGAGAAGCCTATGATATTTGCTAACTGGACCTTTATAATAAAAGTTTGCCAACCCCAGTCCTAGAGGATAGGAGAATTATTCTTGTGGTAAACTTTAATGCAAATGCAAAAATATTGAAGGATTTGCACAATATGAGTGGGGATGTTCTTAATTTCCTTACTTAATTCAGGACACATTTTTTTTCAAATCAAATTGAGGAAGTGACTCCAAATATATAGCTAAATCACCCTGAACCAGCAAAAGTAATTGATCACCTGAGATTTCTGCACTATGGCTCCATATCTGCTAAGTACGTTTGCCTCCCTGGTCATTAAATTCTCACCAAAACTCACTCAAATAGACATCAAATAAGAGGAAGATACTCTCAGTCTTATTCACCTTTTGCAAATGTGATTAAGTGAGGCTCTGAGAAGGTGATTGACAGCTGACAGCATTCTGATAGCTTTTAATAAGGCCTTTTTACACTAAGGGACTTAACTGAGTGTCCCATTCAATCTTCACAATAATTTTATATTGCAAGACTTATTGCACCCATTAGGCAGGTGAAGTAATTGGAAAGATTTAAATAAAGAGATTTCCTGAAGACCAAACAGTTTTAAAATTAGCACATTTGCATTAAGTCATCAAGGCAACCACTGATTTTGTAAATTGTTTTGTTTTCAGATCCAAAGACCCAAGATGCTTATTTTCTCCCAAACATATGCAGAATTTAAGGGAGACCTGGAATGCAAATGGAATTTGGGGAAACACCTGACACATTAGTGAGCATGTCTTAGGTTGACATCTAAAGGTCCAAGAGTAGGTGTTGGGCTGAAATCATTAGACACTGGCATTTGGTGGTAGACAGAGGCATATTCTAGGCTCCTGAGGTCCCTCCACACATGGAACTTTAGGAGATAATGCTCCACCTATAGAGCTATAGGGAAGATGGACAGTAAGCTGACAGCAGGCAACTGGGGGTGGCCTGCAGGCTCCTAAGGAAGATAACTACATAACACGTAGCTGTTTACTTATTGTAGATCCCCACTCTATATCCAGGAAGCATGAACAGTGGTCACTGTGGTTTTCGCTGGAGAAGTTGCTTGCTATATCCTTTATGTCCCTCTCTCGCTCTCACCTAGAGGAGAAATTGGTCAATAGCCTAAAGAACCCTTCATTGCTTCAGGTCATGATCATGTGCCTGGCAAAATACAACACTAATATTAGAACCAGTTTTTGATATTGTTACAATGTGATCTAGCCAACTGGCTTAGCAAGGGGCATTAAATCTCGAACAAAAATAATTTATGGGTGCAGAAAAGAATAGACTAAGAAAGTTGTTTCATGTTCTTAAAATGGTGTGCAAAGGAAAGGAATAAATCAAGGTTCATTGTGATCTTCTCAAGATGAATGGTCTTTGGAAGGACATTATGAGAAGCCATGAAACTAAACACTATTGCATAAAACAGAGGTTCCAAGGTATTGATTATTTTACTAATTTATTTTCATATAATTGATAACATAGAAATGAACTCCTATTCAAAGGCAGAAACAAAACCTTATGGAAACTCCTGGCTGGATAGAGATGAAGCTAGACTCTGACCCAAAGAGATGTCCCTAAGATATGAAGAAACAATGATATAGAAGGTAGACATGCCATGGCTTAAAACTACAAGAATGAAGTGGATAGATAAGACAAAAACTTCTTAAGCAAAATATATAGAAACCATCAACTCCAGATAACTTAATCTCATTTGAAAAACAAAACAAACAAAAAAAAAAACAATCTCTTGCAGTAGCCTTATCAGTGGTTGAGCTTTTGTTTGGCCTTAGGGGACCCTCAGGAGTGTTTCTCCCTGCCCCTTTGGGAAAGAAAAAAAAAAAAAAAAAAAAACAACAAGTGTGGCCTTCTCATCTCTGTTTCCCTAAATGTGTCCTAGTTCTTATTTTGGGATATCTGAGTGTTTTTCTAATGGCGTATTTTTGCCAGAATGCAATATTTGCACTTTTCCAAGCTGCATTTTTCTTCTTCCTATTTCCTTGCCATGCTTCTAAACCCTTCAGGTTCCCTCTGCTAACCAAATCAGCATCCTTGTCAAATTTAATTAACATACTGTGTGCTTCCCATTCCACATCATCAGGAAAGATGCTGAATAAGACAGGGTCCATGTCGCCGTCCTTCCAAAGGGCTGTCATTTCTGTTACCTTCCCTTTTGCACAGAGCCAGCCAATTCTCAACTGCAGCAAGTGCCCCCCCCCCCCCACAAGCCTACTAAAATGCTCTGATGGGCTATTATTTTGTTAAGTGTTCTGTGCAATGCATTAATAAAGTCAAGACTGGGACATTCACTGTATTCTATTTGTCCTCTTATTTGCTAATTAAACCAATAATGAAGTTGAAATTTGTCTGGCAAGATTTCCTTCATTATTAGTGTTACAATTTGCTTTAGATGTTTTGTTCTTCTCACTGAGATGTTTATAAGCACAAGCACACACACATTTCTTATAACCTGGACATTTTTTAAGTTGCTATTAAGAGAATTAACTTTAACTTTGAGCCTATTGATTATAGATCATATTCTGAAAGAATCATCCAGAAGTCTTATGACTAATGTCTTACTTTTTCAATTCTTAGGGTAGTCAAAGCAGGTCTGGGACTGTTTGCCAGAGACTGATTGGGTTTTATGGGGCCGGAGTAGAAGTAGAGGTCTCTTACTACATACCACTCCAACTGACAAGAAAAATCCAGTGTCCACTTTGAAAAGCAAAGATTCAAATGAAGGAGTTAAACAAGATACAAATGTCAAATCTAGGAATCGGAGTCAAGAATCAAAGATAGCCTTACAAAGGAAAAATGGTAAGTGGGCATGGGATTCAACTAAGAGACTAGGAAATTACCAAGTGAGGATTTGGGAAAGATTTCCATGAGCTCTGGTGCAGAACAAAATTGTTGTCAGAGGTTCTAACTTGTTAGCAGCTGTGATTACTGATGAAATTCAAGGATCGATAATGACAAACAGTCAATAACATCACCAACAACAACTCGGAAGGCAAGTGCTGAAGGTCCTGGCTTAGAATGGTTCCACTTTATGATAATGCAAAGGTACCATGCATTTAGTAGAAATAATACTCAAAATTTGAATTGTGATCTTTTCCCATTTTAGCACTATGCAGTACAATGCTTTCTCAGTGCTAGGTAGCAGCAATAAGCCATGGCTTCCAAACATTCATGTGATTACAAGAATAAAGAACCAGTACTCTAAAGCAACTCATGTTGCTAAGCTATGATGTTCAGTAGATTAGATGTATTTGCTGTATTCTTGACATGATATTTTCAATTCAGGATGGGTTCTGCAAGATGTGACCCCTTGGCAAATACAGAAGCATCTGTATTATTAGCATAAAATGTGATAATTTAGAATAAGAAGGTCTTGAGATAATCAATATCTCCTTCCAGTTCCAGCCCTCCCATGTCTCATACACTTCCTTCTGCATTCATGGTTACAGTGCTCCCCATGGAGGGCATGAGACTGGGGAAAGCTCAGAAAAGTGTGGCTCAAGAGAGGACCTGAAGGGAGGGCACATGCAGAAGGAGAGTGTCACTGAGTTGAGTCTTAAAAAAAAGTAAAGGATCAAGGTGAGTAAAGAAGTTGATGTAATGGAAGGTCATGAGGGGAGTGGGGACACCCTAATGCACATGATGTACTTTCACAACCATATCAAAATCAACCACTAAACTGAACCTGAGAAGGAGGGAGGGCGAGGGAGTGGGGCAGGAATTGGGGAAGGGGTTAAATGAGAAATGTGTACATGTATGCCTTTATCAGCATGTACCTAACAAAGATGTATGATTACAATGCACCAATTAAAAAATAAAATTAAAAAAAGTAAAGGATCAAGACCATATCCAATGTGTGAAGAAATTCAGGCAGTATCCTAAGAACAGCTGGAAGTCACTGAGGAGTTTCAAGAAAGACAATGAGATAATACACTCTGCTGTTTGGAAAGATGAGCCTGGAAGTTAGCTACTGCATGGGCTGTCAAAAGACCGGAGTCAGGTCTGGGTGTGGTGACACACACCTGTAATCTCAGTACTTGGGAGGCTGAGACAGGAGGATCACAAGTTCAAAGCCAGCCTCGAAAATTTAGCAAGACCCTCAGCAACTTGGTGAGACTCTGTTTCAAAATAAAAAATAAAATCAGGCTGGGGGTGTGGCTCAGACATAGAACACCCCTAGGTTTAATCCTCAGTACCAAAAAATTGTAAAACAGGCTGTAGTCAAGAGTCCCAAGAGGAAACTATTGTAGGGGAAGGTCAAATGTGGCCTGAACTGAATGATAATAGGAAAAAACCAAGATTACTTTCAAAAGTCTTAGCAGGCAGATTAGACGTGGAGGATGAGGTTAGAGGGAAAAGCCCAAGAGGGATCCTGGGTTAGCACGGCTGGTGCTGCCATTCACTAGATAGGAAGCACCACTCCAGACCTAGGAAATATGGAGCACGGGTATTTTTTTGTTTTTGTTGTTGCAGTTGTTAGTATGGCTACTGCTGCTGCTGTTTTGAGTTTAAGAGGCATCTTGTGTACACAGCTAGAGTTGAGACTCACTGCTACCAGACTCTCCTCTGACTGTGAAGGCATGAAAGAGACAGAGCACCAAACCTGTTGAAAGATCTTGTGTCAATCAGCTTTCCATCACTGTGACAAAATACCTGAGAAAAACAACTCAGAGGAGGAAAGGTTTATTTGGCTCGTGGTCAAAGGTTTCAGTCCATAGTTGACTGGCTCCACTGCTATGGGCCTGAGATGAGACGGAGCATCATGGTGGAAGTGCGTGGCAGAAGAAAGCTGCTCAGCTCATGGTGACTTGTGGCTGGTGGCTGGGAAGCAGAGAGAGACAGACAGACAGACAGACAGGGACCGGGGACAAGATAAACTTCCCAAGGGCACATTCTCAAGGACCCACCACATTCCACTAGGCCCCATCTCCTCCAGTTTCCATCACCTCCCAGTAGTCTATTCAGTTGAGAATCATCAGTGGACTAGTTCATTAATGAGGTTAGAGCCCGCATGGTCTAATTAATTCCCCAAAGCCCCACCTCTGAGCATTGCTGCACTGGGGCCAAGTCCTAAATACATGAGCCTTTAGGGGACATTCCAGGCCCACACTGTAACCAAAGAAATAGAACCATCACTACTTAACATAGTTCCTATCCCGGCACTTGATGAGATACTTTGCATATCATAATTTCACCTTGGACAAGGAAGCAGTTTTAATTATCAGCATTTCACTAATGGGGAAATAGAGTCACAATGAGAGTAAAATGTGTTCCCATGATGATGTTATGGCAGACCCAGGTTATCTGTACTTTCCTACTTTAGCACTGCTACAATGATGCTCTTGTCTACACCAAGACCACCAATATGCTGTGTGTGTGTGTGTGTGTGTGTGTGTGTGTGTGTGTGTGTGTGTCACTAGGGATTGAACCCAGGGGAATTCTACCTCTGAGCTATATATCCTAGGCCTTTTTGTAAATTTTTGTTTTTGAAACAGGGTCTCACTAGGTTGCTAAGAGTCTCACTAAGTTGTTGAGGCTGGTATTGAACCTGCAAATCTCTAGTCTCAGCCTTTCTAGACATGGGATTACAGATGTGGCCACCACACCCAGTACCCAGATGCTTCTTATGCGTATCAAAATGTCCTGCAGTCTACGGTAAATTGCTAGTAAACTAGAGTAAAGTGAATTGTGATATTGAGGCAAACCAGATGGAGAGACTCATTTGTTAGGAGTCACTTGGGAGAGCTACCAACTGTAATGTCTTCCACTCTCCCTGTGCCTCAGCCTGGAGCTGAGTGATATGCACCATATCTAACTAACTCTTATTGAAGAGATTGGAAGACCTTGAAGAGGAAGCCACCTTTCAGTATCTAATGCAAAAAATAAAAAAATAAATAAAAAAGCCAAACCATTTATTCTGTAAGCAAGAGAAAGCTATGCTTGTTAGACACAGTCTTGCGGAGCAAAGAAGAAAGCCAGGTTTATATTGGATTGGGGAATATCTGGAACATCTAGACCAGGGGTGTTCAAGAAGCAGCAGTGTGCAGGGATTGGCTGAAGTTTAACTGCAGAGCTAATGACCCAATAGAAGCAGGTTGCTACCAATAGGCTGACTTCGGAAACACAGAGCTGTCATTGACTGACCAGCCCTCAGAAGTTCGATTACTTGAGCTAGTTGTCACTGATCAATGAAGCATGTACAAAACCAGTTCCTAAAGTTACTTTTGCCTTGGTCATAGGATAGATTTTTCCTAAGAGGACAGAAACTTTCATTCTAAGAGTTAATTAGAACATGCTGCTCCAAGATCCATTGGTTATGAAGCTTGGTGAGGCATTTAGATCCTTTATTGACATTAACTGGGATTGGTCTAGAACTAAGAGCATATTAGTAGATGTGAACTGTATACAAATTATCATCTCTAATCAGCATTTCCCATGAGAGCATTATTAGACTATGCGGTTGACCATTCCAGTTGAGTATTTGTTTATAAAAGCTAAAGCAAACTGAAGAAAATTCACTTGAACTGTTTGACTCTTTTAAAGTCTTACCCTCCTTTTATATTCTTTAAATAATTAGGGCTCTTTACTGTTGCTGAGCTTAGCTGTTTTAATAAAATGGTCTATTATGGTTAGGAGATTAGCAAATGAGAACGCCTTCTAATGACAGGGGAGGAATTCTAGTGTGTAGCTTATGAAGTCATAACCAAGCCCCCACTTGCCACCTGATGGCTACCTGCCCTAGATAACTTCGATGGAACTAAATACTCACCTGAGTGTGCCATGCTATCGGTAAGCTAAGCTTCTGTTATAACTGTACCATTGGGCATCCTACTCCATCTAGAAAGTTTCCCCAGACTCTCTTATTACCCCAACCCCCCCAAATAAATAATAATCTCTTGAGAGTGATATCTATTTTTTTAACCATAGGTAGGGAGGACAAATGCCCTGGTGAATATTTGGTTTCGGCTACTTTTACGCGGTACTTAAACAACTGGCTTAATTGTTATTATTTGTTTAATTCAGCGACAAGCAAAGATCAGCTCTACTTACACAGGATTGTGGGTATCACATAAGTTGACTTCTTTTGCATTTTATTTTAGTTCTTGATTTTCAACTTTTGGCTGGCTACTTCTGTGCTTATATAAAGATACCAAGTTTATTATTCCTCATTTGTTCCAATTGAGTTACAGACTCCGAGAGCAGCTGAACAACTCCAACAATCTGTGTTTTCAGTCAGTTCAGTTGTATCTACTGTGAGGCCAGCCAGGCGCCCAAGGGTCCTGAGGCTGATGCCACGAACATTGTCTCCATGGTTTGAGTGAAATGTCATCCAATATTCAGAAGCCCCTGTTTGCAAGGGGATAATGAGGTATCAGATATCATGGCCCTCTCCCTCAGTTTCTCTTCTTGCATATTTGTGACATGAATCTCGGGGCTGTGAGTCTTTCATAAATGAATTCACAGCACTTGGCTCGGCTTATTCAGGCTGCTGTAAAAAATATATACTATAGACTGAGTAATTTATAAACTTATTCTTCTCAGTGCTGAAGATTGGGAAGTCCAAGAGCAAGGTGTTGACAACTTTGTCGTCTGGTGAGAGCTGTTCTCTGCTTCAAAGGTGGAGCCATCTGGCTCTGTCCTCACATGACAAGAAAGGCAAGCCAGTCCCCTCAAGCCTCTTTCACAAGAGGATTAATTCTATTCATGAAGGCAGAACTCTCAGGACCTCATTCCCCAACCCACCTCTTAACACCACCACACTAGAGATTAGGTTTCAATTTGGGAATCTGGGGGTAAAGGAAACACAAGCTTTCAAACATAGCAGCACATTAAAAGTGAAAACTGAAAAAGTAAAATAAAAAAAAAAAAAGCATGGGCATAGTGGTGCATGCCTGTAATCCCAGTATTTGAGAGGCTGAGATAGGAGGATCACAGGTTTCATGTCAGCCTCAGCAACTTAGTAAGACCCTGTTTCAATGTTTCCAAATAAAAAGTAAATTGGTGCCCGGGGGGGGGGGTGTAGCTCAGAGGTAGAACTCCCCTGGGTTCATTCCTCAGTACCAAAAGAGAAAAAAAAAGGCACTGTAAAAATTCTAAACAGCTTCTCAATATGCAAGAGCCCAGGACCTCCTGCTCAAAGGTCCTCATTTTACATCAACCCCAATTTGTGCCTGTCAGTGACCCTTATTGTTGATGATTCTCGAGTCTGTGGGTTCATTCTAACCTCTCTCTGGAGCTATAGAGCCACATGTCCAGCTGGCTGTCAGCTTTATCTGTCTCTCCAGAAAGCATAATGATTTTGAAATAAAGTCAAACCTAGATTTCCACCTGCCCTCAAAAATCGATTTCTCCTACTGTATTTCCTCCTTTCAGTGATGGCCCCAAGATTCACTCAGTCACTAGATTAGAAATGTTATAGATGCATGACGCCTTCCTCTGGCTTATACTCCAGAGTCATAGTGGTCCCCAAGCCCAGCCACTTTGCCTCAAAAACCGCCCTGCATCCTGATGGCTACCAGTGTAGCATGGGCTATCATCTTGCTCAACTCCTGCACGAGCCCCCTAAATGGGGACCTAACCCCACAGCCTCTCCTCTCAGACCCACCACAGTGGGTTAAATCTTGTCACTGCCCTGCTTAAAATTCTTCAGTGGCTTCTCATTTCCTGCTCCAGGAGGTTATAAGCTATTTTTAGCAGTGTGACCTTTCTCTTCAAATATATTCTTACATAGAACTCCATTGTGTGAGACGGATTTACTCTGTGCCGCTCTGGATTAGGTGGACTCGGAGGGACCAGAATCCTGCTCCGCCACACTCTCCCTGCCAGACGGTGGTCCTTGAGGGACATCTATACAGAGGACTGATTGGAAATCACAGGCAAAGGTATTGTGGTAGAATGACTACTACCGCCACCACTCGACACTTAACAACTGGCACCAGGATTCAGCTTACAGGGGACACTGACTTTGAGAAGATACCTATTAAGCCCATGATGAGAAGGTATGATCTCCAGGGATCAAGCCCTAGAAATTGCCAAGTTTTCAGAGAAGAGGATGAATCTGGTTGGCCTGAAAAATGGGGAAGGGTTTCTATGTTTCCTCTGGGAGGAAAAGGACAGATAAGAAAAAAGAGGTTAGACAAGAGACAAAGCAGAGCAGAATACAAAAGGGCATGGAGGATGGAGTAGATATTTTTAAAAATAAAAACCCTGGTGGCAGAGTGCCCGGAAAGGGATCTCAGAGAACAGTTATATCCAAGATGTTTTTAAAGATTTGGATATATTTTTTTGTTATGTTTTGCTATGCATTACATGATAGAAACACATTCTCTGTCCCTCAGTTTTTGAGTAAAATCTGTTTTACAAAAACTTTTTATTGAATTTACTTTCTTTGGAAAGTGCAAAAGACTGAGCTTTGCACCCAGACCAATGAAGGAGATAAAAAATAAGCCCCAGAAACACGCATTTTAATATATAGATACAGGAGGTAAGAATACAATGGGCCCAGAAGAATATAAGCTATTTGCAGAAAATTTAGAGAAGGGTAAGGTGAATTCCAAGCTTTTGTTTGAGGGATTTCTCAAACAGATGAATCTGTAGTATCTAAGGATTTAGTAATCACATCTAACTATGTCGATGATTGAACTAAACTGTCATACTGAAGGCGAGTGCTAAATCAGGTTCCACAGAATGCTCAGGGCTTCTTAGGTTGCAAGAGAGATCCACTTCATCCCTAAACAGCATCAGCAAAAAGTTCATCATAAAGATAAGATGGTTAAAACGGAAGAAAGAAAGAGAATCAAGATCCTTCTAAGTACAGCAAATTTGCAAACAGAAGCTCTCTTAATCACATAGATTCTGGATGCTGCATCTCTTTGAGCACCTCTTCTGTCCTGCACATTAGCCTTCTGTCTCTTTGTCATGATTCATTTAATTGGTGATTTTTACCAGCTCCAAGTCCCCATGCCTTCTTGGTTCCAGTGACTACAACCATTGGACTGACTTGCTGTCTATGTCATTTAATTCAATTTTGATAGACAATGCCAATAGCTTGGTTTGGAGTGGGGTTCACCCTTAGGCTAATGAACTGTGGTCAAGAGGAAGGGGTCACATTACAAACACGGCCACTAAGGACAGAGACAAGATTTTTCGGTGGGAAGAACAAGCAAGAAAGCAACCAGATACATAGGAGATGTCATTATTCATAATCTTTGATTTTCTTAGCTCTGTTGACTAAGCAAGGTATCTGCTAGAGAGAAATGCTGAAATATTTCCAAAAGATGACAGTTTGGCTTTTCTTAGTTTGGTGGTTCCTAAAGAAACTGGAGACAGAGTATTCACTTATAAGTGAAAGGTCTGTTTCACTTACAGCAATAACTTTGGAGGACTCAAGGGTTTTATTACTGAATTTCAAATCTAGTGACAGTTTTCCCACTGAGAGTTTGTGTCATTGACATGGTTCTGTGCAATACAGGCCCATCATTTTTTACATAATAGATGCATTTCTAAAAGGTTGTGCATGAATCACATCTTTCTACTTAGGAGACAGTTCTAATCTCAGTTTCTTTACCTATACAATGGGGAAAATCCACTTCCATTTAAAACTCACCAGGGAAGCTTTATTTTACTTAGAAAGCCATGCTGTGATTTTTTTTTTCCCTGTGGTAGGGATACTGGTCCACTAATTGATCTGTTGTGCAAATTTAGATTTTTTTTTTATCCATCAGACTACCTTGAATTCATCTTGAAAGGCAAACAGTAGCTTTAGAGAGAGCCTAAGTGCCAGAAAAATACAAGGAAGCCTGAAACCAGAACTTTAAGTTCCACTGGGCAATTTAAGTAAATTACATCCATTCGGGGATGAT
This sequence comes from Graphiurus murinus, assembly GCA_004027655.1. Lineage (NCBI taxonomy): Eukaryota > Metazoa > Chordata > Mammalia > Rodentia > Gliridae > Graphiurus > Graphiurus murinus. The sequence goes on from PVLC010001666.1 coordinate 38,377, forward strand.
CATCAGTGATCCAAAGTAACTAAGTTGTTTTTTTTTTTTTTTTAATCTCTTTCCCCTTCAAGCACTTTGCATTTTAACTGTTTCTTCCTCTGTGAGTAACAAGCAAGGTTCTGATAAGGACCCATTTCAAATCTCTGCTTAAAACCTCCACTCTTTGAAGGAATGGAGCTCCTAACATTAAGTGAACAAATTGCAGATGGCATGCTACATTCATTCAGGAGACTAGCTGATTACTCAGCAAAAATGGCATATAACACCACAAAGGAACCAAGAGCTGAGCTGCTACATCAAATCCTCAATGGAATCTAATATCCCCACCTGTGGGACGGCTGGAGATAACCTGCCATTGTGTCCCAAAATGCAATTACTGGAAGGGAAGAAGAAAAGATTTACTCTCTTTCCTGAGGAAGGGAATCATGAAAAGGGTCTTTCATCAGAGACCAAGTACACTTGAAGCATAGTCTATCCTGTTTTGATGACCAGTAATGGACTGATCTGCCCCATTATATCCTTGCTGGGTGCAAGATGGCTCTATTATTTGCATCTGGAAGAGCATCACACTCCCTCTCCTAGGCAATCCCCAGCCTGCAGCACCAGCACTAAGAGAGTATAAATAAATAGGACCAATATTCATTTTTCAAAAGGGTGAATTTTCAGTATCATTTTCCCTTAAGAACACATTAAGGTATTATTATATAAAAATAAGCTGTATGGACGAGAAATAATAATTGAGCACCATCAAAATATTATACACTTGAGGGAGGGGTACACATGCATGAGCAGTCAAAGTCTCAACTCTGGTGAATGCCCATCACACATTTGCAGATAGGCAGAAAACATGCATCTGATTTATTGAGGAGAATATGAAGACTATCCCCTAAAAGGGATAGAGTCCCTAAATCATCCATCAACACTAAGTTGATTTCTTCAAATAACACTGACATAGTTTAAATGACTGAGTCTCCTTTGTTGGTTTCCCAATATGCAGGATACCAAAGGTACTGAGACTACTCCTGAAGTAGGCTGGAGAAATTTCCATGAGGACAAAGGACACCATAAACTTGGAAGAATGAGCAGGTTCTATTCCCTTCAGCTCCAGAGCAGAGGTGCTTGAGGTCATCATTTGCCAATAGAGGCACAGATTCCAAATACACTCGAGATAGGAGAAATGATGATTCAGTCCAAAATAGTGTAGAAATATTTCAGAAAAGGAGTACCTCCAAAGCCAAGGAAATATTTGGCAGAAAGAAGAAATGAAAGGACTCTACAATAGGTATAAAAGTGTCAAGGGCAAGGCGGAGAGTATAGATTGAGATTAAATAAAACAGAGACAGAGAAGCACAAGCCTATTTATCGTCCCCCAACTTTGGGAAAATCCCCTAAGGACTTTCTCAGCTCCAGGACTTTATCTCTACTATGAGTGTTTGAAGAATAACTACAGAGTTCCCTCTTCAATCCTCACTTGCGGTTCTGGTTCCAGAACAGAATGAAACTAGGTGAGCTGGTTAGTGACTTTGGGAGTACTAGGGGGAGTGTTCCACTGCCAGTTGTCAACTGGTAGATTCCATGGAGAAGATGAAAACTTCTACCACTTATCAATGTAGAAGCACCCTCTATCTACCAAAGAAAGACTTCTTATAATCATCTATGCATTATTTAGGTATTACGTACTTATTTGTATGTGCATAAGGATTTAATAACTAATTCAGTGACACCTGAACACTGAATTTCATTCCTGTAATCACGAGCAGACCTTCAAAGAGAACTCACAATTTGTATTTCTCCACTCCTTGCCTGGCAAGTCTCAGAAGGTCAAGGTTTTATGTTGCCCTAGCAACAGCAGACAGCATCACTACCACCTGAAACTGTCCAGGGGCCCCAGGTTCTGCAGCAGTGTAAGTGGTTATGACGTCATCCCAGTTGCTGGGGAAATGCTCCACGTTGTACCAAGACAGGTGGGTACCTGTAACCCTGGAGTTGATTTTCAACCATCCTGCCTGTTAAAAGTCTATGCTGGCAAATGGATTTATCCCTACATAAAAGAGTTGTTAGTCATGTGTTTCCTTTTCAAAAAGCTCTTAAATAGTTCACCTTTACAACCTGAAATATAGTGCTTATCTATGAAAAAATAAAAACAGGTTTATTATTGCTCTATTTTAAATGAAATTGCCACCCACACTAAAATATGCCAGAGTAACACTTATAATTCTTCCCTAGAGTCTCTGCCTTCTGAATCAGGCCTGCAGGTTTTTTAGGTTGCTCTCTGCTGTTTCTACTGAAAAAGAAAAGAGAGAAAATGTCTTAAGATAATATTGGATCTTTAAGACTAGGTTTATAAAAGCAGAGGAGTCCTATTCGTCATTTGAGTCATCCTTGATTGGCTCTCTTTTAAAATGCATCCTCTGTCTTTCTTATAACCCAGGGCTTTAAAATTCAAATGTTCATGAGCACCAGCTTTATTAAAATTAGGGCTTGGGGAAATGGCTCGGAAAAGGGAGAAAAGAATATTACCCAACCATTTAAAAGATGCTAATTAATGAAGTTCTAAAGCCCAGAGAGGACATTTGATACAGTGAGAGTTTTTCTACCAAGGAGCAGTGGAACTCATCTAAAAACAAGAAAGAAACCCAGAATAAAATAAAATTGAAGTAGATTAACCCAAATCTCCCCCTAAGTGGTGGAAGGGCCTCAGGAGTTTTGTTACATTGCATGAACTTGAGTTTGGCAGCTTACAAACTGAGCACATTAACATTTTCTGGTCCAACTCATTCTGGCCTTATAGCTTTTGGAGACCTGCCTTGGGTATGCAACAGAAGACATCTCACCCACTTGATCTTTTTCTTTTCTTTTCCTTTTTTTTTTTTTTTTTTTTTTCCTGGTACTGGAGATTGAAACCATAAGTATTTCACTCAAACTCTTTTTTTTATTTTTTATTTTTTTTGAGACAAGGACTCTCTAAATTGCCCAAGCTGGCCTGGAACTTGTGATCCTCCTGCATCAGCCTCCTGAGTTGCTAGGATTACAGGCATATGCCACTGCACTGAGTTTTACCCACTTGATCTGAATCCATGGCGCATCCTCAGCAACTAACACATACTTGGCCTTGGTCAAAACAGGAAAGGAGAAGGTTACCCAGATTGTTGGCTCCATGCTGCTCCATCTGTTGTGGCCAGAGAGGATAACACATTCTCCTGCCTCCATTCCCCACCACTCTTGCCTCATTCATCCACTGCAGCTTAGAATTTTGAGCTGGCAGCAATATTTATCCCTCTGTGTATTAAACATCAGTGGATCCTTTCAAAGCGCCTGTGGTTTAGCTTGTATCAACCTCGCCAAGGTTTCCCCACACTCCGCAGGGTAAGTTATGTTTGATTTTATCATTTTATTACTGTACATTATGATGGCCTTGTCCCATATTCTATAGGAATCAATCTCTTTCTCTCTCTCCCTCTCCCTGCTCCCTGCCCAATATCGCTGTGAGCCCAAAATGGAAAGTTTTTTATCAAATGAAAAACAGATTCCTTGGTACCAGAATAAATAAATAATTCCAGCTCTGAAGCAGAGAATCATTTGTCTGGGGCTTGATAATGATTTCCTAATACTTAGATATCAATCGGATGATCCACCAGTTGTCTAATGAACATGCTGAGGTAGCAGAGGGCTTAGTCCTTGGGAAAGGTTGGGATGATACACTAGAAGAGGCCTAGAAAGGGAGGGAAGGGGATCCTGAGCTGGTGGTCAATGTCAGGACTGAAAATAGGGTTTGTAAGAATGTATATGATCAGTCTGCTGCTCTGTAAATATCCTGATATCCTCCAGCTTCCCCTGCCCTGGGTCAGATCTGACACATCACAGCTCTGCATGTCTAAGGGCAACACAAGGGGAAGGGAGCCCCCATGCCTTTGCAAAAGCAATTCTATCTTTTATGGCGCTCTTCCCCTTTCTTTCCACTCATTTGTCCTCTGGCATTAAAATAATAACGATATTAAAAATAACCAAGGTTACCAGTGTCACTTACCTTGCTAAGTCCTTTATATAGCTCACTCATGTTGACCGCAACCCTGTGAAGTAGATATTCTATTTCCTGCCTTTCAGATGAGGAGTCGGAGTCTTGGTGAGGTTAAATTACTGGTGTAAGAGCATAAAGGTCAGGAGCAGGAGAGAAAGGATTTATCCATCCAAAGTTTATGTTCTTACCCACCATAATAGATGCAGCTCAAAGGTCACCTCTTTCAGGAAGCCACCTACTTTGCCAGAAAGAATGTACCTCCCCACATTCCCAGTATTCAGATATTAAAACTTAGAGCATTTATCACATTGAATTGCAATTAGTAGAAATATTTTTTAAGCATTTTCCTCTCTATTGCATAAAGACAGTTCAAGACTGATATATTTTATAATCTCAGCACTAAAACTACCAGGCACATAACTGTTGCTCAATAAACATTTGCAGAAAGGAACAATTGCTAGTTGAATCAATAAGTGGAGGCTCGACAACACAGCCCTGAGGATTCGTGGACACAGAGACACAGATCCTTCCTTTTCAGCTAATTGAGATGAGGATGCAGCACTTTTTTTTTCACTGAGTGGTTCAGACACACGAGACAGAGAACTTGAGGCAAGGAGAGTCTAGGGGAGCTGGCTACAGTCTGACACCCACCCTCTACTCTTACTTATATTTTCATCCCCAAAATGGGTGAGGTGGGCTGGGTTGGTCCTGTACTCTTAGGGTTGGAATGAGTCCGAAGAGCAATAAGATCTCATAGTTCCCAACCTGTCCAGTCTCACACCTGCCTGGAAAAGGTTCAGCAAAGGCCAAAGGAACAGGGAGCAGAAGAGAAGCCATTGCCCCAGAAGACTTCTCTAACCAAGGCAGGAAGGAAAACATGAATCTTGAACCTTCTTCTATTTTGTACTTCAAACCAGGCATGAGAAGTGGCAGCTGAGGGACCCTGGGCTAGGTAAGGAGTGAGGCAGCCTGCATTCTCCAGTAGGAAACAACATGGGAAGTAGAGCAAAGGAGCTTGTGACTGTAGTCACTTAGCTGGATAAGGTAGAGACAGCAGGGTGGTTGCTACTTGCACAGTTTTCTAGTTGTTAAAGATCTTGCAGGCAGGCCACTGTGATACCTAAAGTGGCACTCATTTTGTTTTTTCTTAGGCTCATACTGTCTTTGTGTCTTATTTTTCCTCCAAATGAAAATAAACGTAAATAAGTAAAAGAAAGGATAAATTGGTAAATGGAGCCAATGTGGAAGAGCTTGAGGAGGTGCTGGTAGGTAAACCCAAGAATCACGACAGTTCTGTTGGAAATGCTCATCATGTTGTGAGCCCCTCGAGGTTGAAAGGGGAGGTCCTGAGAGTGTTGTTTACTTTATTTGAATGTTCACATTGCTGACAGAAAGGACAGCCTGACAACAGACTTCTGGGTGTCAGTGGACTGCAAAGGTCTTTGAGATAGAAAGGAGGTTCCCTACCCTTTGTGCTGGGAACTCCAGATGCTGGGGTCCTTGGCAGAGCTGTGATCCTATCCTCAGCCTCAGACCAAAGCTAACTTTTCCATAGCTGCTTCCTGTGAAGCTGACTAAGGTCAATGAAGTCAAAGAAGGTGAGAGCCCAGAAGGCTATCAGATGAGATCTCATCCAACTCTCTTATTTCATGAGGCCCAGAGAGCATGTCAGGGCTCTCTTCCTATAACTCAGCAATCACATACATAGAACAACCATCAGCAAGGTCACTGCACAAATAAATTAATGATAAAAGCAAAATAAATTAGACAAATTCAGCCTCAGCGAGGTTATACAGAATCCGGTAACAAGAGAATATAGAAGTAGGCTAAACATCAGCATTTATTGCCAGGGTTGGCTTAGATACTTTTGTGTCCATGTCAGAGGTTGCTGGGAACACAATATTTTGGCACTTTGGGAATCTGAGGGTCTTAAATGATCTGTGGAGAGTGTTATCAGAGTCCTACAGAATCAGGTTCAAGCTGCAAAACTCAGAGGGAGGGCAGGTAATTTCTGCAAGGAGGTGACTCTTCAGAAAAGTAAACTTGATCAAGATTATATTTGAAGAGGAACCACCCAAGGATGAATATGTCTCAAAATAACAAAAACTCTGAATTCCTGGGCTGAAAGCTCCACTGTTTCACTTAATACCTGAGAATTTTGATCAGATTATGTAACCTCTCTGATTTCTGGTTCAAGATCTACATATATACTATTAAAAAATGCACCTACAGCCTGGTGTGGCAGCACATGATTGTAATCCCAGTACTTGGGAGGCATAAAAAGGAGGATCGCAGTTTCATGGCCAGCCTCAGCAACTTAGTGAGACCCTGTTTCAAAAATAAAGAATAAAATGAGGCTGGGAGTATAGCTTGGAGATAGAATGCCCCTGGGTTCCATCCCCTATATTACACACACACACACACATACACACACACACACACACACACACACACACACACACAAATGCACCTACAAATTTGTTGTGAAATGAGATCCATTAGAAAACTATAAAATAATCTGCAAACTGTAAAATGGCATAAGCACACTAAACTGTAGGAAGAAAGCAAGAAGAATGAAGAAAGGAACAAGTAAAGAAAAACCGGCCTTCACATGGTCCGTTTTTTTCCCTGATGACTAGAAGAGAGGTGGGATATGTTTACTCTAGTCAATGATGGATTTCATCATATAGGCCTCATATTTGTGCACAACAAGTACAGTATCCTATAACTGCACTGTAATTATCCTATTGAGCAATGTTGATACCAACCCAAAGGCTGCCATTGCCTTTGATGTTTAGAGAAGTCAGATTTCACACTTATAAAAGTGTTTCAGGAATAACAATAATGCTGGGGCTCACAATAAAGTGTCATTCATCCACCTAGATAGCCTGGACCTTTACTACAGAGTTCCAAAAGGGAAGTTGTATATATGTATGTATGTATGTATGTATGTATGTATGTATGTATGTATGGTTGTGTTGGCTTGGTGGGTTGTGGGTGGGTGGATGGACAGACGGAAGGATGGACAGATGTATAGATGGAAAAATTAGGTAGATAGATGGAGTGATGGGTAAATAAACGGAGAAGTCATCTAATACTTTTCTAGCATGATTCGCTTGCATGCTTTTAGTGGAAAAAGAAGTAAGTTCATATTTTAAAAAGTGAAAGATCCCTTTTGTACATTGTTTCTTTTCTCATCACTGCTAACTTGAGAAGTAGGTGTTACTATTTTTATAAAGACCAAAAGTGAAACTGAGGAATGGTTAGATAACTTGTCCAAAGTCATATAAGCTGCTGCAAAGTTGAGATTTGCATATAGATCTGTAGGATCCCCAAATCTTCCACTAACAGGACAGTTTCATAATTTCCTAAAAAATGAGTGGAGAGGCAGACTTCACAAATTTAGTTAGCATTTTTCAAATTCCCACACTGCTTGGCATGAAAACTAGGTGTAGGGAGAAGGGAAGCAAAAACAATTAGAAAATAAGATGACTCTATTTCCTGGTTGCCTGGGATAGTCTCCATTTGCACTCATGCAAAATTATCAATAATGTTCATGTGCAGTCTCAAAATGTCCCGGTGTACACCTTAAATAGAAACCACCACTTAAGAGGTACAGAGTTTACAGTCTAAAAGGGGTTATAGTCCAGATATTGCTAAAGAATATGTGTGTATTTATATAAACAAAATTTTTAGTTAAATCTCTTAAGTTACTGAAAAAGCAGAACCTTAAGCTTAAATGGTTATCTCTTGCCAAAAAGGTGGCTTCCTTCCTAAGAATTTGTCAGCTCACATGTCTTTCCCAGGCTTGCCATATCCTCCCTTACCTGCGCACACATTCTCACTTAGAGTGATAACGGAAGGAAGTAAGACAATTTGAGATAGTGCCAGAAGAAAGAAGACGATCAGCTCCATTTTTATTTTAGTCTAAAATTTTTTTTTTTTTTTTTTTTGGTCACTCAGGAGGTTGAGGCTGGAAGATCACAAGTTGAAGGCCAGGCTGAGCAACTTAGTGAGAACCTGCCTCAAAATATAAATAAATAAATAAATAAATAAATAAATAAATAAATAGGGATGTAGTTCAGTGGTAGAATGCCCTTGGGTTTAATCCTAAGTGGTTGAATGCCCTTGGGTTTAATCCTAGTACCCTCCACCCACCCACCCACACACATGAACACACACACACACACACACACACACACACACACACAATTATATATGGCTATTGCTGTGTACATGCAGACATTTGCCCTGTGTATCCTGACCTCTACCAAGTTTGCCCACATGGCCATTCTAGGTCTTCATCTTCTCCCTGACCATCAGAGTTAATTTTATGCAAAACTTCACCTACTCTATTCAATTTTTTTGTGCTCAAAATCCTTTTATACTCCCTCATTGCTTATAGTTAAAACAGCCATTTCCCAGCATGAGCTATACAATATTCATGATATAATAGGAAGATGAGTGTAAGAACAGAGTTATAGCCATGGCTTGGGTACTAAGTAACTATGTGAATTTACTAAGATGTTTAATTCCTCAAGGTCTCAACGTCCCTCTGTCTAAACATGGAGTTGGGGTAAGTTGGAATAAATGGATTCTAAGAAGCATCCCAATACTAATACACTGTTCAGGACTTGCCCTGTTTCTCCTTGGCTCCTCTGATCTAAATAGCACTTACTTGCTCTCTATTTCACAGGATGTTTTTGTTTTTTTAATCCCTGCTGTTGCTTGTGCTACTTTTCTCCAATGAGAATACTCTCTCCTCTTCCTCTGGGTTGCTTTTAGCCCCCAGCCTCAAATTCCCTAACAATTTACCTTTACAACACTGCCCTCATCCGACAGCAGGGACCAGCAACTCTAGCCTCCACTTGACAAAAACCCTTTTGTAGCTTCATGGTCCCAAACTAATACTGAGCTTCTCCTGCCCCTAATTTAAACTGAAGACACGTAATCCAAGAACTAGTTCCATTCCACTTATTGTTAGCTAGATGTTTCTTGCTTAATCCTTTTGCCATGGTCTTCTGATGAACCCTCCAGCATTATACCTCCCATAAGCAACACTTGCAGATCCAACAGGCTATTGTACATCTCTACTTGGTACTCAAGAGACACATGCTTCCCCCAGCAGTCTTTTTGGCCAAAGAATGTACTCTTCAAAAATATACTGTAAAGATGGCTTCAACCTCATCCTGCATCTCTTGATCACATTACCCTGTGAACTAATCAATATCTGTTTGGTGGTAGCCCTTCATCTTTTTTTTTTTTTTTCTTCTAAGTCTGATGTAAAGAAGTACATAGTATATTGTATTCATCTGTTTTAGTCAGTTTTCATGATTTCTGTGACGAAAATACCCGACAAGAACAACTAAGAGATGGAAAGGTTTACTGGGGCTCCCTGTTTCAGAGGTTTTGGTCCACAGGGCCAGCTCCAAGCATAAATGGGGGCATTGGTGGCCAGAGCGTGTATGGAGGAACACTTCTCTCACATCACAGAGGCCAGAAGCAGAAAGGGCAAGGGAATAAGGAATGTATACGCCCCCCAGGTCACACGCTCAGTGACCCACTTCCTCTAGTCACATTCTACCTGCCGCATTTACCACCCAAGAAATGCATTCAGATTATGACTCTATCAGCGGACTTGTCCCCTGATGAAATTAGAACTCTCATGATTTAATTCAGCCTCTGTGCACTTTTGCATTGCCAATACATGAGCAATTCCAGGAGACAATCTATATTCAAACCATGGCATCATCCTTATATTTCTGATGTTTAACAGGACACTTAGCATGAGCAAGGATTCAAATATTTGTTGAGTGAATGAATGACCCACAGTTGGAATCTGCCTGAGCTTTAACAAATTTATCAGATTGCTTATTTGCCTACAGAGCCTTTCCTGACCCCTGAGCCCAGAATAGTTTTATATAGTATCTAAAATTCCCTATGCAGTTTCTCTTTGTGCCTCTTATAAGGGCACAAAGAGTGCCCTTTCAGTTATTGAGCTACTGTCTCTGAATTTACCCTTCTCCATTCAGTTCTGGGATGCTAGGACTGGATTCTGCAAACCCATGTTGGATTTTCCAGTTATTTTTTGCTTCTTTCTACCAATGAAAAGGGTCTTGGGGTCTGAGTGGAGACTGGAGGAAGTGGAAGGATTTGTCTTTCTTTTTTTTTTTTTTTTTTTTTTTGTAGTACTGAGTATGGAACCCAGGGTCCTTCTACCTCTGAGCTACACCCTCAGCCCTCAGACCTATTTTATATTTTATTTGGAAACAGGGTCTCACTAAGTTTTTGAGAACCTCACTAAGTAACTGAGGCTGGCTTTGAACTTGCGATCCTTCTGTCTCTCATCCTCCAAGTACTGGGATTACAAGCATACGTCACCACGCCTGGTTTAGGGGTTTTCTTTTGATTTGCTTCCTGTTCCTATCAACTTCACTCCAACAGTGGTTCCTTACCCTTGCAGAAGCAACTGATTCCATTAGCAGTGCTCCCATACACGTGTGCACCTACCCATCTACAGAGCTCCAGGCTTAGCTTCCTTGGGGCTCATTATAGGTCTAGGACTCAAATCCCTGCAAGTCCTGGTCTGGATTCTGGAGCACCTGCATCAGCCAGGCTGCCCTCCCTCCTTAGAGCCCTGTGCCCCTCCCCTGCACATGGGCCCTTGTCCAACCTTCCAGTTTCTAATAGTCCTTTCCTCCTTCCATCTACCCAGCCTGGTGGTATTTGCCTACTGAAGTCAGCACCTCTATATCACCTCAGGAGCCACTTTTGTCTTTTCAGCCATTCAATACTTGTCTCCCAAGTCTGTATTATATTCTGAATGCCAAAATAACTAGAGTGGTTTTTATTTTCCTGAGTGGACCCCAGCTGATAGAGGAAAGTACAATTCATTGCTTTCTACCTTCTCTCGCAGGGTATCTTTCACTGCCTTAAGAAGATAAGAAGCTTGCTGACAGTAGAAATCACCCCTCACTTAGCCCTTTACCCTCTGCCCACTGGCTACGGGGACTCATACATGGCAAATGGCCAGAGCCTCTTTTGTAATTGCCCATTTGTAGTTTCAGAGGTAAATTAGTTCATCTTCCTGTTTTTAGAAGCAACATTTTTTTTAAAAAACCTTTCTGCAGAGAAGCTAGCTTAATCTCAAACCCTCCAGGATAGGAAATTCTTCAAATGTTTATTTTAATTGTAAAACCTCTGCTTGTTAACTTGTGCCAGAATCAGTTTGCTGTCAAGAAGTGCATCCCACATAGACTTGATGGCAGGGGTTGTACAGGGGAAATGCTTGGGTCTAAGGATGATGGCACTTTTGAAAACAGAGGGTGGAACTCGTTCCCCAAATAAGTTCCTGCTGTTTTCCAAATAACCTAATTATTTGAGTGATTTTACCAAATTCTTTCTCTCTCTGTCCTACCCCACATTTCTTTGGGTATAGAGAAAAGGCCTGTTTGTTCAATTCATGTGAAAACCTTGCAAATACACTTCACTGAAATGAGTTCTCCCCACCAAATCTAAAAGTGTATTAAAGTTACAAAAAGAAAGAAATAGTTTGGAGCATAGGACATGTCTCGGCAACTTACTTGAGAATCTTAGTACGTGAAAAGCAACAAAACCAATCCTGAGCTTTTAATGAGCACCTATTATATGCAGTCTACTCTAATGGATGCTGAAGATATCAAGAGGTTAAAAAATCAATGGTGCCTTGCTGAGTCCTCTTCCTCCATCACCCATATATCTAGCTGACCTCCAGTTTGCCCCAACGCTCCTCAACTTATCCTCATTGTCTATCCTGCCATGTGTCTTTGTAATGCCATCCACACCCCATTATCCACCAGGCACATTCCCTACTTTTTGTTCGAGCCAGTTCTAATGCTAATTCCCATAGGATGTCCACTTCTCAACCACAGTGCACTCAGTAGAACTGGTATCTACTTTCTGTGTAATAATGTGGCATCTTGATCCCCTCTGCTAACAATTATTTAAACCATTTGAGTACAAACTTTATAGGACTTCTGTACTGAAAGTTCCAAAAAGGCAAATGTATCCTCTTGTTACCCTACCCTAACCTGGTATTGCCCAGGTGACCTTGCTGAATTTCTACTCTGCCCTCAATTTGCTTATCTTTGAGGCCAGGATGCCTGAAGACCAGAAGTTCCTCTTCCAGTGGGAAGACAAAAATGGTTAGCTCTAAGACATTGACAGAATGACCTCTAGACAACCTCCAAATTCACTACAGTCTCATCTGCAAGCTAAATGACACACCCCTAGTGTCATGACAGTTGATAATAGCCAGGCCAGGAGGACAACCAACTGGAAAAGACCATTAAAAGAGTAAAAATTCCACTGGAATTCCTGGAAAATCTGCATGAATTCCCCCCAAAAAAAGACATAAATATTCCGTTATTAGCTGATATCTCCCCATCATTACCCTACAAGCTCCAGAGGCCCAAGGGATGGGGTGCTGATTTGTGAGTTTACCTCTCAATTCTCTTATTCTTGGCAAAAAAACAAAAGTCCTCTTTGCTGCTCAAGAGGTACTTGGTCTTGTTATTGGCTTCACAGTTCTGAAAGGGAAAGAGGACCAGGGTTTGGAGTGAAAAATCGACACCAATATCATCCATTGCCCAAATAACACCATGTTCTGTACAGAATGGACACTTGTTGAATTAAATAAATGCAAATCTAATCAAGCATGGCAGGCAGTGATTGTGGCTCTTGCTTGGCGGAACTCCTCCTACAGACTCAGCCTGCTCAATTCCAGAGTCAGTATTGATGAAGGCAGACTCTGCCAAGCTGCATCCTTCCTTCCCCCGCTGAGCTCTCTTATGAGTCTGGATGCTGAGTCCCACTACCAAGACAGGAGCCACCCCTTAACTATCTGAGAGTGAAAATTGCAATAAGAAATTTGCTTGGAGGAAGGGAAAAATATTGGATTCTCTTTCCGGGAGAAACAAAGCATTCTAGCTCTATTCCTATTACACTGGTACTCGATTCCTATATTCTGGATTCATTCTTTTCAATTTACATCTTTCTCTGGGTTCCACTGTGTCTCCTCCTGACCCTGCATTGGAGAAGTACTAGGGACTGATCCCAGAGGCATTCTACCTCTGAGCTCTGCTCCCAGAACTTTTTACTTATTTTTATTATAATTTTGAAACAGTCTCACTAAGTTGCTGTGGATCAGGCTAAGTTGCTGAGGCTGGCCTTGAATCTGAGATCCCCCTGTCTCAATCTTCCAAGTCCTGGGACTACAGACACACACCTGCCACCATACCTGGCTTCTCTCTCTCCCTTTTTCCTTCTCTGTTTCATTGCCTCTGTCTCCCTGTCTTTCATTTCTAACCTCAGTCTCTTGTCATTTCTCTCTCAGCCTGCAATACTGAATGAAAAAAATAGCAAAATCTTGCTCTTCGACCCTTCCTTTTTCTGGAGTGCATCAATTTTCTTAAGACATTCTTTCTTCAGTTATGCTAATATAATTGATTGGGCTCCAGATTTCTCTTTCATCAATCACATTCCAGCTGGGCTTTTGTAATGTGATACTTCAGCCTTGCTTGATTGGACTTGGGTGTTTCCCAAATCTCCATACCCACGCAGACAAGCAGACCACTTTTAGGAGAGAGCTTAATTCCACAGATGGTTAATCTCATTTTTTTAATGTGTTGATTTTTTCCTAGTTTCTCTCACAGAGGGTAATCTATTTCTCAGATCTGGGAGCACTTTATTGTAACCTCTCATTTACCAACTATAATAATTATACTCATCATTTATTGGGTACTTATTATGTATCAGTCACTGTGTTAAGTGCTTTGTGTAAGTTCATCGATTTAATTTCCACAGTAACCCTGTAGGATGTTGGATTTTATTTTTGTTTTTGTTTTATTTTTGAAAATGGTTTGCCTTACTTTTAAGATGAGAAAACTGAGGTTCAGAGAGATTAGTAAAATTGCCAAAGGTGCAGGCAGGAATTTGACCCTTAACATTTCCCCTCTCTGTCATTATTCCTTTGGCATACTGGGCTAGGTAGCATTTGCTTTAATACCCAGTTCTTGTAGCCGGGGTAGTTTCTACTATCTTATTTTCACCAAAATCCCCTCCCCCCCATTCTCAGCTCTTTCTCTTTCCCTGCCCCTTTAGGTTAGGTAGGCTCCGTCACACCTCCAGATACATCTTGCTCAAGCTTTATCAATAATTTGTACAGAGAGACATTTTGGTAGTGAAAACTAGTTTAAATTACAATAGAGTGATGCACACAAATCATTTGAATGAAGTATAGAGAAATTTGAGGTGCTAGAATCTTGGTACATTCAATGTCACTGCCATGTAAGAGATAGAATCCCAGTGGGAAGGGGATCCTAAAGAATAGAACAGGGACAGATGAAGAAGAGTTCCAAGGGCCTCTGAAGTAGGAAATATCCTGATACAGGAATGCTTCTACCATTCTTAGGGGCATTATAATCACTGTGTTTTCATGGAAGAATCAAGGGAAGGTGTTACTTGAAGAACAGTAATGTGAGATCATCAAGTTGTATGGAATGTCAAGATAAAAAAAAAAAAAAAAGAAATCTGTATTCAGAAGTTCATTTCCCACCTGTGGGAAATGTGAATTGGCTATAGAAACAAACACTTGGTAGGTGCTTGGCCAAGTAAATTTTCACTTTTTGCAAAAAGGGTATACCAGCTGGGCGTGGTGGCGCACGCTTGTAATCCCAGCATTCAGGAGGCTGAGACCGGAGGATCCCGGTTCGCAGCCAGCCTCAGCTACCTAGTGAGGCACTCTGCAACTTAGTGAGACTCGATTTCAAAATAAAGAATAAAAAATATGGCTGAGGGTATAGCTCAGAGGTAGAATGCCCCTGAGTTCCATCCCCAGTACCGCAAAAAAAAAAAAAAAAAAAGGGTGTACCACCAAGAAAAGTCTGGTAAGCAAGCACACTGAACAGGAAGTCTGCCCAATTTTTATCCCTAACACAGGTTTCTGCACCCCACTCCTACTGATGGGAGAGTAGGTTCTCACCAATTGAATTTCCCACTCAATTGGCTAATTCGTCTAGAATTGAATGCCAGGGGAGGGGTTGACAATTACAGTTTTCAGGAAATGGAAACTTACAAAGAAACAGGAACTTATATAAGGTTACAAAATGGTGGTTTTACAAATGGAGTTAAGTTAGACTAATCCTTTGATAGAAAGGATTTAATTATATTCTCACACACCCGTAGGATTTTCACATATAGTGTCCATAGGTTAAAACAGGTCCCTTTGACTATCAGGAATAAGGGAACTTCAGACATGGTTTGTAGTTCATCTAATGCCATGCAGAGGCTATTCTTCTCTAAAATACTCTGAACTGTACAATTTAAAGGTATATTACTTTAAAATACAAGTATTTTCTCTAAAATACTCTGAACTGTACAATTTAAAGGTATATTACTTTACTTAAAAATTAAAGCTATCAATAGATATTCTGTTTTCTAAGCCTTAAACAGAGTTCACCAGCATATGAGTACTGCTTAAACTCATTGTTATGACCAGGCACACACCAATCCATCATGTATTATTGTGTCAGCCATGATATATTTGTAGTAAATACCTGCAGGATCAGCAAATTAATTTATCTTTAAATTACTCCACACGCTACATGGCAGTGAAAGCCATATTTCAAAGTACAGTGCTACTATACAGACGCATGCTACTGCCAAAGTAACTGGTGTAGCATGCAACAAATTAAACAAATCTCTATTCAATAAAATAATCATCCAGAGAGAGGGGGAGAGAAAGAAATTTCTAATGAGGAATTGGCTCATTATGAAGACTCAGTTCAATTGACTCAATTATGAAGACTGGGACATTCCATGATCTGCCATTTGCAAACCTTAGACTTAAAAAAGCCAGCACTGTAAATCAGTCTGATTCCAAAGGCCTGAGAACCAGGGAAGCCAGGGATGAACTCCCAGACTGAAAGCAAGAGAGGATGAGATGTCCCCATTCAATCAGGTAGGTAGGAAAGAAATGAATTTCCCTTCCTCTGTCTTTTGTCCTGTTCAGGCCCTCAAATGGATTGGATGAAGCCCACCCACCATGGATAAGGCAATCTATCTAACTGAGTCCATTGATTCAAATATTAATTTCATCCAGAAATATCTCCACAGACACATCCTGTGACCCGCTCATGTTGACATATACAATTAAGCATTACACATTGCTGTCCATGTCTATCCACCACAAACCTCACAACCCCAAATCCAGCTCTATGCAACTTGTGCAATTCACCCAATCTCCACTTGCATGTCATTGTTTCCGTCTGCATAAGTTCTCTCTTAACAAAAGTCTCAGTGTTGGGCAGAGGGTGTAGTTGTATAGTAAAGCACTTGCCTAGCATGAACAAAACTGTGGGTTTGATTCCCCCAGTCACTACCAAAAAAAAGGCTCAATGTTTCATACAGAATTTAGTAATGTATTCAATATTTATTGAATTTCTCAGTGTTTATTAGGTATTCATTTTATGCCTAGCCTTAAATCTTGGAAGACCATGCTGAAGGAAAAATTATTGGAATCTCCCTTTTACAGATAAGAAAACTGAGGCTCAAAGACCTTATCCAAAGATCACAATCTGCAAAGTAACAAGGTCAAGTTTGGAACCAGGCACTTGTGTGTTATGAACTTGGCCATGCTCTGTTGTATACATATGGGAGGCCCCTGCTGGGGGCAAAACATATTACTGCAGAATGCTCCCTCCACCACTGTCTGGGGGCCTGGAACAAGAAAAGACTCGTGTGGAAAAATGAGTCCACATTTATTCTCTCCCCAAGGAAGAAGCCCTTGCACTTTCTCACCTGAACATTTCCATTCCAGAGGGACCCATGGCAAAGTACGTTTTGTTTGGTGACTTCAACTGCAAGCAAGGGCAGTTCCAACAGGTCTTGCTGAGTATTCAGCCTATTACCAAAGATGAAGCAGGCTCACAGGTTTGCCTTTTCCCTCTCTGTCTCCTGGGATCAACTCTATCCACCTAGTAGTATATTTCATCTCCTCCTGCCTTAGTATTTTAAGTGGGACGCCAATAATACTGCACAGAGGCAGCTGGTCATTAGGGAATTGGCAATCCCTTCTGCAATGGGCTTTTTACACTAAGGGGACTGAGTAATTGGGTGTCATGTAAGAAGAAAAAGAAATGAAGTCCAGAGTGAAACTATTGCTTAAAGCAATATGTCCCAAGTGGATATTATTCTCATGTCCCAAGAGCATTCTATGAGATGCTCTAGGGGTGGGGGAGTGGTTGCATTAGGTGTACCATAAGTTTTATAAATTTTATAAAATATGGCTTAGTACATTCCTATCTTAGAAATTTGATCTCTCTTCTAGGATATTAAAGGACCTGAAAAGTTCTGCAAGGTGGATTTTAATTTTTAAAAATCATTTGGGAATTAGTCATCTCTTTCCTCTACTTTGATTTTTCTTTTTATAAGATCTATTAACAACTCACAGAATTAGCATTCCTTGAATCATGGTTTGGGGAACACTGATTTAAAGCACCTATGTTAATTGCCTATTTTTAGCCTGTCAGGTAATATCTAGAATCATGCCACTGGGAAGAAGGAAAAGTTCAACTCAAAAGTCCTTTGCATTCATAAAATGGTTATTGGAACAGCTGGCTCTGTCTTTCTTTTTGGACAATTTCTTTAGTTGTCTGGAGCTTCTAGAATGGAGAGCCCAGGAAGAAAGAAGATTAAAACAATCTTGGAACTCTCTCTTTGGTGGCTTTCATTCCATACATCCCTGCTAGTATTTCTCCTGATTCCATACACAGCTCCAGCTAACATCTTTCTTCTTATAAGAAAGTTTCTGTGTTGGTGCCTCTTAACCAAGCCCCCCACCCCTTTTTTTTTTAAACTAGTTTAAGCCCGCCCTCAGGGCCACGCTGTTCTTGTTCAAATGGAATCTACATCACAGAACAATTTGTTTATTTTTTCTTTTTTTAGCCCCAAATAAGACAATTGCCTTTTTTAATTGGTGCATTCTAATCATAACCAATTTGTTTTCTTATAACACTATTTTGAGCAAAGATGTCAACAATGTTCAGATTTTTCATATTGCCTCATTGCTGTCTGTATATTGAGCTGATAACTATATTGTCTCTTCCTGGTTAAACACAGATGCTGTGGCTCCAGGCATGAGAAATGTAACATGAAAAAGGTTGCTTCCTCTCTGACAGGATTAAATTATGTCGCTGCAAAATTCATATGTTAAAGTACTAATCCCCAGTAATGTGGAATGGAACTTTATTGGAAATTTGGGTCTTTACAAAGGGAATCAAGTTAAAATGGCATCGTTGGAGTGAGCCCTAAATCACTGTAACTGGTGGCTTCATAAAAAGCAGAAATGTAGACACACATAAGCATAAAGGAAGAACATTATATGAATATGAAGGTGGCCATCTAAAAGCTAAGGAGAAAAACTTGGAGTATATCCTTACTTCATAAGCTCAGGAGAAACCAACCCTACAGACATGTCGATTTTAGACTTCTAGTCCCCAGAACTCTGAAAAATACATTTCTGATATTTAAGCCACTCAGTCTGAGGTAGTTTGTTACAGCAACCCTAGAAAACTAATATTCTTTCTCTTTTGACTAATTTGGAAAATCTATCCCCAAAATGCCCCCAGAAGTTTTCTCCCTATTGCCCACAATGGAATTGAATCTGTGCTTAAATCAATTAGTGAAAAGGAAAATGTAACAACTGGCTTAAACAAATCATTATCCATCTATCCATCCCTGGAACTGGAAAAGAGGCCACTTTCCCTTAGCATATGAGAGAGAGAGAGAGAGAGAGAGAGAGAGAGAGAGAGAGAGAGAGAGAGAGAGAGACAGAGAGAGACAGAGAGACAGAGATATCGAAATCCTAAAAGAACAAAAATGATAATATTCAGAGCTGTGTCAACATGGCAGGCACAGGACAAAGGAATGATTTTAGAAGAGGCCAATTACATCCACAGGGTATCAGGCACAGTGGTTGATACTGGGACTTCAAAGGTACTTGAAGAAAAGATCTCTATTCTGAGAATTCTCAGAAAATGATGCTGGGGAAAAGAAGCAATCAAGGAATCAGGGGAAATACTAGCAGGGATGTATGGAATGAAAGCCAGGGATGTATGGAATGAAGAGAGAGTTCCAAGAAGAAGGAAGGGAATCTGCCCAGTGCTGTGGGGAAGAAAGGGGAGATGAAGAGAAAGAAGAAAGCATTAGATTTGGCAACTGAAGGGTCAATATGACTCAATTAAGGACAATTTCAGTGGAGATGCAAGGCCAGCAATGTGCATTCTTCAGTGGCCTGATGTGCAGACAGGAGTGAGAAATTCAGGCAGCATTGCTACGAGACACTCCTATCTGTAAGTTTCAGGGTGTTTTACAATAAAGCTGTGTGTATGGAAAGGCAAATGCCAAAAAAAGACCCAATATTCAGAGAAGACTTGTCATGGCTGCCACTGCTAGTGCTAAAGTTTTGTAAATGGTAGCTTTGCTACGAAACATGTGGAGTTAAAAAAAAAAAGAATTCAGTGGATAAGGTTGTGAGGTTGTGGGAAATATATCTTAACTCCATTCCCTAAAAAGCAAAATTCTGCTATTTACTCACACTCTTCAGGACAAATGTTTCTTTCCCGTTCTTTGTGGGTTCTCTTCTTTGTGAAGGGAACTCCCTTAATGTTTGCTTGTTTCTTTACTTTTATTTCACTTCAGTTAACTTAAGCACTTAAGAATCACTTTTGCTTTGTCAGCTCTTCCTTTTCCTCTTGGGGACAAGTTAACCCATGCAAATCAAGAATCTTCTGGTTATACACAGGTCCCTCTTATGTACAAAGCCTTCCCTGGCTCAGAAACACACATGACTTGGTGGTTAAGTGTTCCTCTGTGGGCATGAGCCCAATGGGCTGAGTTAACTCTCATGCTAAGCTTTGTTTTCCAACTTGGCCATTATTGGTAAAGGAGTGATGACTTGCTTCCTCCATCTCATGCTGTGTCTTATTTCTTGATTATTACTGGACATGGTCATGTAATCCCAGTACTTGGGAGGCTGAGACAGGAGGATTACAGGTTTGAGCCCAACCTTCATCAGTTTAGTGAGGCTCTCAGCAACTTAGCAAGACCCTGGTCCAAAATAAAAAATAAAATAAGGCTAGGGGTACAGCTCAGAGGTAAAATGTCCTTGGGTTCAATCCCTAGTACCACACACATACAAAAATAATAAGTAGGGACTTGAGGCCTTCTTAAGTGGCTTTCTCACACCCCTGACTATATACATAGCTACAGAGATTGAACCCAACTCTGGAAACCATCTTCTACAAAGAATAGCTCATAAAGCAATCCTTGTATCAGAATAACACATCTTACATTGCTTTCCTCATCCCCCCAAAGGGCAAAAATGTTCTGGTCATTCCATGGTTCATGAAAAAAACCCAGATTACCATACAGGCAATTTTTCTACTTCTCTGTGTCCCTCCTTAGTGAGTATAAACCACATTTGCAGTACTGATAGTTACCACCATGACTCTAATAAACGATAGTTTAATCAGTAATTCTTACCAAGTTTTTTAACCATATGTTTTCATTTTCATATACTTTTATTAATGTATCATAATTATACATCACAATGAGTTTCAGAGTGATAGGAACACACAGCACTTGATGTGTTTCCCTCCAGATCCCACCCCCACTCCCCCCTACATGCTATTGAGATTGGCCTTGGTAATTTTGCATCTGTACATAGCACTATTTGAACTGGATCCTTATCAAATTTTATAAAATCAGTGTATTTATTAATAGGTAGTACCATTTCTATTTGTTTCCATACAGCTTTTCCAATATTTTAAACCTGAGCAGAGGTACTGGTTACCTTAAACCAAGCAGTAAGCACTAAGATTGGATAGATTGATGGACGGAGGGATAGAAAAGATTAAAACATCACTGGCTTAAGATTTCCTGAAGAAAATCAACTGATCTTAAGTGTCTTCAGCTCCTTCTTTATGAAATCATGAATATATATATTCTTGCCAAAAACCCACCTCACCCAAGTTGGATTCTGCTATTTAGGTACTTATGGAATTCACACCTATTTCTGCATGAGCATTTCCAAAATTCCAGTCTCACCTTCAGCTTCCTGTTGCTGATTGCAAGCATTTCCATTATTAGAGTAGCTGGAGTCTACATAGATTCCCAAGATTTTTTTTTTTAAGGAAAGTGTAGAGGTGTAGAGTAACCAACCCTAACTAAGATTAAATCAAGACTGCTTGAGTTATAAGCCTAACATGTAAGCACACCAAGACCCCAACGAACATTTCAGAATTCATCACTGACACAGAACCACTGTGAGTGAAGTAGATTAAAGAGTTATTATAGGGATTGGATCTTAACTATATTTGCATCTGGGGCTGAGTCTATGGAGGCACAGGTCAGCCAGGCCAGTATTTGGGAAAGAAAGATGAACAGACTACAGAAAAAATGACCTGGGACCCATGAGGAGGGACTGGAATTCACAAGGAAAAGTAAGACCATCTTATCTTCAGCGCCTGCAACCTTCATCCTGTGGGCAGCATACTAGAGAAGCTGGTACCTTCTCCAGGAGTTGCAGCTGCAGTTCTGAGTCCAAGTACTCATCTGGATGATGGAGGACATTCAGTGAGAGCTGGAGCCGTGGAGCTAAGGCGCTGTCCCATGCCAGCAAAGTGAGTCCTCAGATCAGCAACCGTGTCTATGAACTGCCCCTATTCCTACTACCTTCCATCAACCATCTGACAATAAAAAATGTACTCTCTCGAATCCACCTCCAAATCTCTTGTGATGAATATTAACTATGGTATTAAGGAAAGAAGGTTATAGGACATCATTTCTGTTTCTATTACTAGTGTAACAAATCATCCCAAAACTTAGTTCCTTAGAACAAACAATTATTTTATTATGTCACAATTTCTATGAGTAGGGGATTTGAGAAGCACGTGGGTAGATGTTTAGGGTTTGCAATTTTTCTTGCAGTTATAACAAAGATGTGGATGGCTTTGGAAGAGCAGGAAGGTGGGGCAGCTGGGGTCACAGTTTCAGGACTGCTCTGTGGTCTCCCCAGTTGGGTTAGTTTTGGTCTCCTGGTGATAGCTGGGCTGCTAATATAGTGGCCAGAGACTTCAGGTACACGTGCTTGTTGAAGGAAGTGGAAGAGGCATAGCCTTTTGCGATCTAGCCTCAGAGGCTGCATAGCATTCCTCCCACTGTATTCTGTTGTTTTAATAGTCACAGAACTCCACCCAGCTCCAAAGGAGGGGGCAGTAGAGTCTATTTCTTGATGGAGGAATAGTAAGGTTCTAGAAGAGCAGAGGGGATAGGAGATACTGTTGAAACTTTTCTTTATTTCCATGCATCCATCCAAAAGAGTCAAGCAGAAACCAGCTCTTAAACATTGCCACCACTTCATTCTCTAGTAACTCTTCAAGTCAAACAACAGAACAGTGATTACGAAGTTAATATTAATTCCACTTGTAGGCTTTTACATAATTGGGATAAATCTCAAAGTGTTGTCATGATAATCCCTGCTATAAATATTTTTCCTAACATTGAGATAATTAATATCTACAGCGAGAGTCAGAGAGAAAATGAAGCCCACACAAAGTAATTATTGTTTGAATCTCTCAGCCTCAGTTTTCTAATCTGTGAATTGAAGTCATTCTATTCCAATGACTTTATTTGATCTTCTGAATATTTATTCAATCTACAAAAATAACACCATATTAAAACATTCTACAGGATACAGAACTACTATTTTCTTACAACATAACAAAAAAAAACACATTTTTTTTTTGTTTTTGTTTTTGTTTTTGGTCCTGGAGATTGAACCCAGAGACATTCTACATCTAAGCTGTGGCCATTTTTATTTTACATTTTTTGAAATAGAGACTTACTAAATTGCTGGGGGTCTTGCTAAGTTACGGAGGCTAGCCTTTAAAATGCAATCCTCCTTTCTTAGCCTCCAAAGTACTGTAATTACAGGCATGCGCCACCATACCAGGCTGAGAAAACAGGTTTTAGGAATTGTAGATTTGCTTGCTCTTTCCTAGATTGGAAGTTTGCATGTGAGAAATAAAGAACAATATTAAAAATATATAACTCTAAATCTTGCGATCTTTTTTTTTAATTTTCAGACACATACAGTGATTTTTATCTAAAGCAAAGTAATACATGATTCAAAGATAAACCAATTTTAGAAGATGGAGATGGATTAATAAAATATTTACTGTTCAAAAAAGAAAGGAAAGCTGCTATCATTCTCCAGCATTTTTCTTCATTATAACCTTCCAGAATGTTTGCTCATATGGATCACAAATGAATCTTGGAGAAAATCTACCAGAGGGTTTTGATTAAATGGTATGTTGCGTAAACAATGCTGAGACATTTTAATGAGGTCAGATAAAAGAACTGTGCTGAAAAGAAATATTTTTAAAAATTACTTTGAGGCTTTCTCCTTAAACCATTTCCGGGAGAATTAAGGTTTATTTCTTCTCCCTGTGCCATTATCGGAAGACTTTAACTTCTCTCACTGATTTCGCTACTATGAATGCCCCATGGCTCCTTTGCATGCAGATTTCCATTACAGGGTTTCTGAAAATTATTGAGGTTCATTCTAATAAAACCTACATAAACTGACATCTTATTTAGAGTAAATGGCATTTCATCACTCTTCACATAAGTAAAAAACAAAGTTCAATAATATACCCATAGCTCTTTATGAGACAATGTCAAAATATTGCTTCTTGGCCATGATATCTTTTGATCACCAGGCAGTAATAGGATTTGCAGAAGTCAATTCCAGGTTTTTGAAAACAAGAAACGAAGATGCAGTAAGTGAAATGTACAGACTAAACTCACATGATCAATAAGAAATTGCTGCTGAATCGAACCTTAACAGGACTGTCTTAGAAATGGAGTACAGTTTACAGGAGGGTGATTCCTTGTCTCTGGGGAAGGAAGGATCCTTGTCTAGGCATGGAAGGAAGGAAAAGGGAATCAGAAGCATCCAGAACTAGTCAGTGTGGTCAGTAAGCAAAATACTGACATTGCAGACTTTAGAGGTAGCACAGTTTGAGTTAACCTAAGGGTCCAGGGTGGACCCATGGAAATTGGGGACATAAATGGGATGAGGTCAAGGAGCCAAGACAGGCAAAGATGTCAGTGGAGACATCAGCATACATACTATACTCGGTGGAGAGAAAGGTTGAGTACGTACTGGTTAGGGGGACTGAACAGATCTCCAGATGATTGGGACAAAGAGAAGATGAGCATCAAGTAGCCAGGAGCAATGGGTCTCAGCAGACCAGGGCTTGTACCAGAGGACTGGAGACACAACTGCTGGAAAAGTCATGGGCAGCTGGAACAGGGCCGCCTTCTTTCCCTGAGATCTCTGGGTCCTTGGAAAATGAGCTCAGTGCTTAAGTGACCACAGAGAAATCTGACTTCTTAGAGAAGCAGGATTCAGTGACAAATGTGGGGTGAATGCGCTTGGAAAGATGAGGATGCAAAAGGATGTCTACCAGAGGCAGGAACTCTTTAAAAGGCAAATAGAAAGGGCTGAGGAGGAGGTTGCTGTAGAAACTTGGATCCCAGGAAGATCACGAGGAAGCTGTAGGGGGATGTCACCACCACTTGTCTGAAAGCATAATAGGTGAGCACTTCCCACAAAAGAGTGGTTCATTTGAGAAGACTTTCCCAGCAAATGGAGCTATCATGGAATTTAAAATAATGTAACTAACACACACACACACACACACACACACACACACACACACACACACACCCATATAGCAATAACACACATATATACTTTTAAAATCTGGTTGCGACTTATCCAGAGATAAATCTTTTCTTCTCATCTAGATTACAAGCTACTGAAAAGAAAGGACTATGATATGCACCAGGGTGATCAGCATTGATTGATTTCAAACATTGATGGGTCAAACAAAATTAAGATTACCTGGAATGTTCACCTTCTTCTTTTCCTCTTTATTTTCCTTTTTTTAAAAAATTTTTTCTGTTATTCACAAGTAGTATCTTTTCTTATCTGAGACTTCTACAGATTTGTCAATGTGACCCAGCATATTGGTTAATGAAGCCAAGGACAGCCTGAATATAGTTTAGAAATGGCTCCTGCCCCTTCTCATTTCACTCTTCTGACTTGGATTGGTTCAACACAACCCTTCCTGAAGTTCCTGCTTCCACATCAAGCTCCTGTCAGCCATGATGTTCCAAAAGACTGTCTTTTACTAATTTCATCCTCATTTCACCAGGCCAGCCCTCTGCAACCTGAAAACACCATATGGCAAAGCTTTTGGATGGATCCAGGAAAGAATTGTCTCATATTTCCAGAACAACTCAGAAACCAGAGAAGTAGAATGAGCACTAGTCATCCTGGGAAGCCACTTTATAAGCAGTAAATCTAGAATCAGATTCAGGTACAAATATATTATTCATCCTTATAGGAATTCCAGTGTCACAGAAGTGACTTCATTATTGACATTGCTCAGTGGTTAAAATTGGGAAAGGCATCTGTGAACACATCTCCTAGGAAAGATGAAAATAGTTGAGCAAGTGGTTATAGGAGGTGACTATTCCACTTTTGTTCCATCAGACTATTATCTTAGTGTAGGCAGCACTTCCCTTGAAGTTTGTTGGCCTTTCCCCAGCTTCTGGCTGAATGCTTCTAAGCCTTCTAAGTGAGAGAGAGAAAGAAAAAAAAATTGACCTGAGGAAAGTCCTTTCGGTTGTCCCACTCCAATCTAGCAGGGGTGGTGTCCAGGGTCTATGTTTATATCCCAGGAGCCCTAAAGATTATAGTCTTTTTTTTTTTTTTGTGGTACTGGAGATTGAACCCAGGGGCATTTAACCTTACAGCTAGCTACACCCTCAGTCCTATTTTTTATTCTTTATTTTTGGAACAGGGTTTCACTAAGTTGCAGAGGGCCTCACTAAATAGCTGAGGCTGGCCTGGAACCCAGATCCTCTAGTCTCAGCCTCCCAAGTACTGGGATTAAAAGCATGTGCCACCATGCTTGGCAGATTATATTCTTTCTATCTACCAGACAGCAATGTAGATGGAATCGAAACTTTCCTTGCTTTCTGTTTTTCATCAAAGCAAGTGAAACCTGACAATAGGGTCTTTCACTTCTGTGACTACTGTATCATACGTACTTCTTTCTGGTTGCACTTAGTTGATGAGTCATAGGGCAATGATGTATGGAGAAAAGTTCAAGCAAAATTTTTTTCCAAATACAAAATATTATTCATCTTTCCCTGACTTATGCAAATGAGACCATTCATTTTCTATCTAATCCTCCCTGGAGATGCTCCAAGGTTTGAAATGAAAGAAATTCTTCTTTCAAATATATGTAATCCACATTAATTGCTTTTGAAAGCAAAGTGTGGGATGGTTAGATACTGCAATGGCTAATACTTTCATCGTATCCCCTCTGCAGCAAGCTTGGCTCATGCAGTGTTCTGAAGTGTGGCCACACCATTGCGTCCAATTTCCTTGTAGACTTGAAATGCGGCAGATCATATTTCTCAACTGCATTTTAATGTAAATGAACTTATGGCAGGAGAAGAGAAAGAGAAGCAGAACTGAGAAAGGGGGGGGGGGACAAAAAGCCTGTCTCTAGTCTCTGGGGACAGAAACACTCATCTTGCCATTTAGTCCCTTCCAATGGCATAAAGGTCAAGTTCTTCAGAGTGACAATGAGACTTTCTATAAACCAGTCACCTTTTCTCTCTCCTGCTCGTCCTCCCCACAACCCAGTCTTACTTTCCTCATTCTCCAAATTGTGGCCTCGCACCCACATGCTTTTAATGTGGTCTCTATTGATTTTTCAGGACAACTCAAATGCCACTAAGTTCACAGATTTTTTTTTTAATTTCTTCCCCAGGTAGAAGACATCTTTCTCTGTTCTGTAGTGTCACAACTCCTTCAATCTCTTCTACCGTGGTTAGGTACTCAGATTCTATAATTCAGTAATTGATTTTCATGTCTTTGCTTCCTGAGGCATATGTTCATGGGAAAAGAAAAATTATGACTTAATGAAAACAAAAACACAAGTTTAAAAATATTACTTAAACCGATGTGGTGGCACACACCTGTAATCCTAGCACTTGGAAGGCTGAGACAGGAGGATACAGATTCGAGGCTAGCCTCAGCAACTGAGAAAGACCCTGTTTCAAAAAAATAAAAAAGGTTGTAGGTGTAGCATAGAGGCAGAATGCCCCTGGGTTCAATCCCCAGTTTAAAAAATTAAAAAATATCACTTAGCAGAGGCACATGGTAGATATACATTTTTAAATTAACGAATGACTCTTTGTTATGATAAATAATAAACTCCTAGAAGAAGGAGACTATGTCTTCAAGTTTTATGTGGTATTTTCCAAACTTGACCCCTGTAAAAAAATATATTTGTCTTTTGCAGTGTGTTGGATTGAACTCAGAACACTGTATATGGTAGGCAGTGCTCTACCAATGAGCTACCCTTTCAGCACCTTCATGATAAAAAATTTTATGTCTTTTTCATGATAAGTTTGAATGAATATAAGTGAGAATTTAATTGAGCAAGGATAGGCATACTGGTGGCTGAGATGGGTCAGATGTGATAACCAATTACAACAGTGAACTTTATACTTTATGGTTCTGAGTTCAAGAAAAACAAGAACTGTCTGGTTCTCTTAAAAAAATAAATGCATCCAACTGGGGTGGACCTAAGGTCAAAAGCTTCTTTATGAAGGCAGCTAAGTTTTAATTCAATGGTTATTTTGTTTCTTGAAGTATAAAATTATTCTCCCAAGAAAATCAGTATCAAAGGTTAAAAAAAAAGTAAGCAGCAATGAATTTTATTTAAATTATTCATAAATAAAAGAAGTGATTATAATGCAGTTACAGAAATGGAAATTTTTAGTTCAGAAGCTAAATTAGGTTGTTTGCTTGCAATTCCTTTTAATTTCTACCAATGAATGTGAGACATTACAATCTGTAGGTAAAGCAATTAAATAGAGTAGTGCATGCATCTCCCAAGCGAGGTGTCAGACTAAATTCCAGAGGTATATATGCAACACTCAGTAGAGATACGGGAACAGAATCTCAACAAAAGTGATAGAGTGGGTCACAAAGAAAGAATTTTCTGGATTTGTATCACATTGCTGTGAAATATTAAGTACCTTAGAATTCTGTGTACCATCTTCACCATCTAGGTACAACTATGACAGCCTGGGACTCAAAAAAGAAATTCACTCTAAAGCATATGCTTGTCAGAAATCCCTCCTACCCTTAATGCTTAGTGTCTGCATGGTGTTTACTTAGTTATCTTAAGAACTATGGTATTTTCAATCATGCAAGTCACTGTATAACAATCATTAGGATTTTCTAGTGATTAGGGCCATAGCATGTCTGAAAAGACTTCTCTGCAGTCTTCCCTGTGTCTGAAAAAGCAGAAGCTCAGGATGTTTGGCCATTTGATTGACACATAGTCTCAGCCAATCCCTTCATCCAACTTTCGTGGTGCCTTGGTCTTCATTGGTGCAGCATCAGCGGACACTGATCTGAGTATGCATTGTCAATCAGAATGATGGCTGTTCTCTTCCATACTCAAGAACCCTGCAGCTCTCTGCAAAGTATCAGCCCTATCTACATCTGCCTACCTTTCCAGTTCTGGGAAGATGCATGGGATAATAACCAAAATGTAATCTGACATGCTTTATAGTAAAGAAGGGAATAAGAAAAAATAGTGTAATTCTCTGATCCCTTTGTATATTTTAATTGGATACTTAAAATTTCCAGGAAACAAGAATTAAAGAAAATGTCAGCCATAATGAGTGAACCATGAAAGACTTCAGCTCTGTAGCTCTGACAAGTCTCATCAACCCAATATGATGCATATGTCTGCTTTGTTTACCTCTCTAATTGTGGAGGGCTGAGTCAAGGGTTATCTTTCTCTTGCCATTAAGTTGGCCAATGCTTAAAAGACCATTTAATGACTTGTGTTGCCTCATGTTGGTCTAGAACTAAATTCCAAATATGAAAATAGACATTTCCTCTGCCCTCTGCTAATTATCATGCTTGCTGTGTAGGAATAACTCCTCCTCCTCCTCCTCCCTCTTCTTCACCAGGGGTTGAACTTCTTAAATCATTGTTTCCTAAACTTGAATTATTTTTGTATCACTCTCCAATTTTTCCCATGCCTACAATACTACTGTGATGTATGACTTAAAATATTTATTTATATTCAGAGCAATACTACCTATGAAATAAGGTTTGATTAGCTAGTTATAATTTCATACACAATAAAATAAGCATATTACTATAAAATTTTAAAGTGCTGCCTGAAATTATCTTACACAACACCAGGGTTATAGGTTCCAAAATATGAGGAATATTGTTTGAATATATGCAAAACAAAGTACTTTTTTTTTTTTTTCGGTACTGGGGATTGAACTCAGGGGCATTCTACCTCTGAGCTATATCCCCAGCCCTTTTTTAATTCTTTATTTTGAAACAGGGTCTCACTAACTTGTAGTGTGCCTCACTAGGTAGCTGAGGCTGGCTGAGAACCCGGATCCTCTGGTCTCAGCCTCCCAAATGCTGGGATTACAAGCGTGCGCCACCATCCCCAGCTCAAAACAAAGTACTTATGAAGAAGCTCAGAAGTATGTTTACATTATGCTCACATGAATTATATAGTGTCTAAGACACA
This sequence comes from Graphiurus murinus, assembly GCA_004027655.1. Classification (NCBI taxonomy): domain Eukaryota; kingdom Metazoa; phylum Chordata; class Mammalia; order Rodentia; family Gliridae; genus Graphiurus; species Graphiurus murinus. The sequence goes on from PVLC010001666.1 coordinate 68,149, forward strand.
TGTCTTAAGCATGGGGTGTACAGAAAATATAGGCTCAATAAATAAAGAAATAAATGCATAACGATTAACTCTTATTTTTTGTCTACTCTTTTGTGTGTGTATTCTAAAAGATGTGGTTGATTGTTATTATACATGTGTTAATCTCTTTTCTAAAATGTGTTTATGTGGAACATGTGCAACTTTTGACCTGAGTATTTAGAGCACAGGACTCTTACCTGGGTGGGGGAAATGTAAATATTGGTCCCGTTTTTGTTTTTTCTTTAATTTAAAGAGCTTAGGTCAAGTCGTTCAAATATTTAGCTTCTATTTTTACTTATTTATTTTTGGTTATATGTGGTACTGAGGATTAAACCAAGGGCATTCTACCTCTGAGCTACACTCTCAGCCCTTTTTTGTTGGTTTGTTTGTTTGTTTTTGTTGGTTTGTTTTGAAACAGAGTCTCACTAGGTTACTGATAGTCTTGCTACATTGCTGAGGCTGTCCTGGAATCTGTGCTCCTCCTGTCTCAGCCTCCCAAGTACTGGGATTACACGTGTTTGCCACCACACCTAGTGAAACTTAGCTTTTAGATATAGTTATATCTTCTTGTTCTTGTGTTTGTGCAAACCATTTCTCTATTTAACCTTCAGTTTTCCCATCTGCAGAATGAGATTTTAAACTAAATATAACTTTATGGTGTTTTAGTTTTATTTTCCATTGTCTATAATTGTTAATTCCTCTTAACAATCTAATGCAAAGAAATATTGGAGGCCTAGCACCATAAGCTTCTTCAAAACTATTTTGTAAGTGCTTTGTAAACTGAATTTAAATTTTAGGGGGAATATATAACATTAATATTGTATTTGGAAAATGTACATTACCATACTCACACAATGTATTTTCTACTCAGAAACAACATGAATGTTTAGCTTTGAGAAAAAATAGCCAATCTCATCCATCACCTGGGCAGACACAGGGAATTTTTATAAGAGGTAATAGGTAGAGTTTCCAATTGTTTAGTGAGAAGGTTAACTAAACCTAGGCTTAACTGAGCCCAGGTGGAGAAATTCTACCCGAAGTCAGGTGAGTTAAAATCATATTAGAAAGAGTAAACTCTAGAGAGACTCATATTCATTCCTTGTAATATTTTTTATATCTGCTGTTTATCTTTTGGTTTTGGTTGTATTTGCTTAAACATGATTTTTTTTTCTGCTAAATCTTCTTTTGTTTCTTCTATTGCTTTAAAGCCTAGAGAATTTCTTCTGGAGAGCTCATAAATATTAATTTCTATATTCTGCTATTTCCCCTAGCTAATGTCACAACAGTTATTTGTTCTCAATGCAATAAAATTATATTTTTCATGAAAATGAGCTGGAAGATTTTCTAAGGATCTTTGGATCTCTATGATGCTTTCCATGCAAAAAGTAAATGATCATCTGGCATTCCTAAAACATCTGAAATAAGCCTAGTATCTATTGTTTATAGATACTGAGCTTGTTTATAATACATTATCTGAAATATGGTGTCCTCTGATGGTGTCAGCAAGTGCTAGTGGCCAGCCATTCCAGCAAGTCAGTATTTTTTTTTATGTATGATAATTAGAACCACCCTGCACTAAAGAAGATATTAGGAAAAAAATATGGCAATAAAACTGCTCAGCTAGCCAGGCATGGTGGCTTATGCTGTAATCCCAGCATTTGGGAGGCTGAGACTGGAGGATCCGGGTTGGAGGCCAGCCTCAGCTACTTAGTGAGGCCCTCCACAACTTAGTAAGAACCTGTTTCAAAATAAAGAATAAAAAATAGGGCTAGTAGTGTAGCTCAGAGGTAGAATGCCCCTGGGTTCAATCCTCAGTACTGTAAAAATAAAATATAAAAGTAAAAAAAACTACTCAGCTATAATCCAACCTGTGAGATACAATATTTGTGTAATTTTTCAGCATAAAAATCTTTGCTTTGCTCTTCTGTTTTTGGAAGGTAGAGAGTTACATTTAATCATAAGTGTGATCTTTGTGTATAGAGGAATATGAAGGTTTATGCTATAATAAATTATTTGCATATATTTAACAGCCATAAAATATTCCATAGGATAAATGAATCAAACTTAACATTCCCTAGTTTTAGGCTTTTAGCTTATAGTATAAATTTATTGCAATGGATAAATCTCATATAGCTATGAGTTTCATTACTTTTTTGTTTATCTTTCTTTTTCTTTCTTCCTTCTCCTTCTTTTTCTTTTTAAATTTTGATCATTTTCCAGATGTAGAATTATAAAATCAGTTGGTCTGATCATTTTTATATTTCATGATAAATTAACAAAATGTAGCACTTGTATAATTTACCCACTCACAAGCATAATTTAAGAATAGTTTTTAAAGAAAGCATTATCCCTTTTTATTTTTAATTTTGTTATTTGATAGAAGAAAATGGAATCATATTTTAAATTCACTTTTATTTTTATATAATGCCAATGAACCTGTTGAATTTTCTTCTTTTATAAATTAACTGATTTTATTCATTGTCTATTTATTTGTAGGTCTTATTTTAATAAAAACCATATAAAATATTCACTCTCCCTAAAATATTTCTGTGACTATTTTCCCTACCTTGTTTTGTAACCTTTAATTTAGATGTATTTGCTTACATTTTTGTAGTCAAATCTTTGTGAGTTCTTTCATTGCTTGAAAGCTTAAGAAGTCTCCTCTGGAGAACTGATAAATATTAATTTCCATTTGCTTCTATTTTTCTAGTGTTTCCAATACTTGATTATTTATTTTTAAATATCTCACTCCTCAATAAGGATAAGACATTGCTTCGAATATATAAAATTGCTATAGAAGGCAGAACCAGCTGCTGGGTATAGGATTTGGGTGTCAAGGTCTGAAGCCTTCTCAGGTATATTGGAAGCCCTTGAACATCTTGTGAAGCCTGGCCATACTGAGCATGAATCCGCAAATGTTTTTGTATTGCTCTAAGTCTGTTCATTGTGCAATGCTCCACACCAGGAAATGTGCGAAGAAGAAATGGAAAAAGGAAATTAGAATATTGCACGTGTAATATTGTCTGCATGGCAGTAACAAAAACATCACGGGTCCCTGCTCTAAGAAGATGTAGGTGACAGTCATGAAATACCATGTGATTGATCTGTTTTATATATGTGATACAAGAAAGACTCTAAATCATGATCTTTATGTTAGAATGAGAGAAGTTTACTTTGTGCCATGTCATTTATAGCTCCCAAACCAATATTAGCTTAAGGTGTTTTAAAATGTTGCTTCTTTCTAATTGGACCAAACATAATTAGCCCAATAATCCATCTACTCAATGGTCAGTTTGAGTAACACTGGAATCAATGCCATCACTCATGGGTGATAGAAGAGATTGGCTTAAAATTCATTTAACGGACTTTCACTGAGCACTTCCTTTAGCCAAACCCTTTTCTAAGGATTAAGAAGCCAAAATATAAATAGTACATTGTCCCTGCCTTCCAGTACAGTGATTTTTTAACATGAGGAATGGGTTTTTGAAAGGATATATCCCTGGGCTCTACCTCAGATCCTCTAGCTCAGAGTGTATCCTAATATTATCCATGTTTCAAACTTTTTATCATAAGCTTAATGATTCACTACAATGGAAGACCACTCTTGGAAGCCAGGGAGGTCTTGGCCAGGCATGGTGGTACATATCTGTAATCTCAGTACTTGGGAGGCTGAGACAGGATGATTGCAGATTTGAGGCTAGTGTACAGTAATTTAGCAAAACTTGTTTCAAAATAAAATAGAGCTGGGAGTATAGCTCAGAAGTAGAACATCCCTGACTTCAATCCCTAATACTACACATTGAAAGGAATGAAGGGAGGGAAGAAGGAAGGGGAAAAAAGAGAGAAAGAAATAAAATCAGGGAGGTCTCTATTCTTTCTGATCTTAACTGTGAAACAAACTTCCATTTCTTGCATTGTTAATCTAAAGCTATGGATGTATACATATAGAACCTCACAATGCTCACACTATATTTGAGAATCAATCAAGCAATGTCCCCATTGTACAGGTGAAGAAGCTGATGTTAAAGGTTCAGGAATTCACTCAAGTGTCACACACGGATAGTAAGCAAGCCTGTGATTCCAACACAGAGCTCTCTGATCCTCACGTCTACATGAAAGAAAACAATTAGCAATAACAACAGAACAACAACAACCAAAAAGAATGCCATCTGATTAATTGGACTAGGGATTTTTGAGAATTAAATCAAGAAGTTTAAGTAATTTGGTCAAGAATATGCATATCTCAAAACCAATTCATATGTCAAGTTAGAAACTATAGAATATGTTAGAGAGTTGCAATCTCCCAACTCTCTTGCTGGAGTTTTTGGAGGTATTTTGAGTGTTAACATTCTACGAATCTATAATGTCCTGGTTTGAGAATAATGTTATCTTTCTCACTACATTGAGAAACTGCAGGATGTATTTGTATATTTGACTTCTTGATTGGGCTGACAATTGGCTCCTCTAGGAAACTTCAGAGAGTAAAGAAAACACAAGGACTTTTAATCTATGCCTATCTCCAAGAAGAAAGAGCACCTCACCCCCTCCAAGAGCAAAAATGATAGGAGAGAAACTGGGTTCTTTCATCCATCTCTTTGTCAGGGCAGGAAACCACAGGACTCAACACCCATTGAAAATAGATTCCTCCTCGCTTCTTTTTGAAACACAGAAGATATGTATTCACCTTCCCTCCAACAAGCATGAATGCTAGATATGCCATGAGCTGCAGAAAATGCTCCTCATAACTAGACTTATCCTGAACATGTATGTAATCTGTTTTTCCCTAGAAGCCTCTTAGAATGTCAGAGCAGCAAAGAACTTAGAAGCCAAGTATTAATGAATCAGTCTCATGTCACATGTGATAAATGGAGGTTTGGAGAGATCAAGCTTTCAGAAAGAACACATTAGAACAATCATGATCATCAACAAGTTTTACTGAGCAATGGTTAGATGCAAAACACTCAGCTAGCTGCTATGAGAGGTCCATGAAGCAGATATTATCTCTGGTCTCAAAGAAGTGACACCAGTGTTTAAAAAATGGCTTCAGTGAACAAATGACTAACAACTAACATTCCATGCCGAGCCACAGTTTTCCAAAACTAAATAGTACTGCACACTAAAAACAATATATTGTCACACAATGGAATCTTATTCAGCCATAATGAAGAACAATATTATGTCATTTGCAGGAAAATGGATGGAGCTAGAGAATATTATACTAAGTGAGATTAGCTAGTCTCAGAAAGTGAAGGGCCATATGTTTTCTCTCATGTGGAATCTAGAAAGAAACTGAGAAGCAAAAGAGACTTTAGATAAATGAAGAGAAAGACCAGTAGAATAGTGGAAGGAGATTTGGGGAGGGAGGTGGGAAGGGGAGGCAGAAAACAGTTCAACAATCCCCTGTACATTTGTTAACCTGACATATACATATGTCAGGTTATTCATATATATAATATGAATATGACATATATTCATATATATAATATTCATATATATAATATGAACCTGACATATTATATTTATATATATATATATATATAGAGAGAGAGAGAGAGAGAGAAAGAGAGAGAGAGAGAGAGTGAACATATATAGTGAATATATATAGTTGTATATAGTGAATATATATTGAATATTGTGAATGGGAGGAAGAGGGAATAGGGCAAGATCTGGAGGGAGGGAAATGCACTAGTTATCATGTGCATGTATAATTCTATCACACTAAACCAAAGTATTATGTAGGGTTACAATGCACCAATAAAAGTATATTTACAAAATAGTCAGATTCCTCAGCACTGATGGACAGTGTTGTAGGTATAGGTTAATCCAATTGGTAATTGGTATTTAAATACATACAAATGCAAAATTATGTATAAGTTCCTGACATTTACTGTATTTAACTGCAAAACCAATCAAATTGGCCAGTTTAGCTTGAGCAAAACTGCAAAAACCCAGTAACCGTTACATCAACAATACAAATTTAGTAAGTATCACAATTTCAGACTGTTTTAGGGAGGGTGAATGGATCCCCAGCAGGAGTGTTATAAAGGGGACATAGTGAATTAAATTTGCCTAGAAAGGTGGTTCACCCCAAAGTATGGAAATTCTAAATAACACTTGGAAATATAAACATGGTTAGTGAACCAAAAATTAAAAGTGCTTTAATCCCTAGTTACTTTATGGAATCTAAATTTCTATTTTGAGCTGGAACATAGCACTAAGTGTCATAATGCACGGTCTTTTGAATTGCCCTTGCTGTACCGTTGGGTCATACAACTCACTGGTATTCACTTAAGTTCTTTTCTAGGAAAACCATCCATCTCACAGCAACCCCTAAATCATTTGACTGTCACTTGGCATGAACCTGTTATTTATACATATACCTTACTTATATATTACTTACATTATTATACATCTCTATTATTTCTGTGTTCTTATATATCTCTGTCCTGGCACTCTCGGAGGACTCCTGGTGCCAATGTGATTACAAATGTCAACTTACTTGGACCAGGAGATAATGGGGAGCTGGTCAGTTAGTTTGGAGTCATTCAGGTCACCCAACCCATGCTTTTATTAATTTTCCAGATAATCCTCAAGGTAAGAATATTGAAACTTCTTCCTACTTTGCCAAACAAATAACCAATAAAAGTAAGCATGTTCACTTTGGAAAAAATGCCATTGGACATCCAGAGATATACAGAAAGTCACTCTATCAAACTCAAGGCAATGCATTTTACAAAAAAGGATGGCAAGAGAGAAAATTTCCATTATCAGGACAGAGAATTGGTTTCTGATCTGGCTTTATTATTTAAAAAGTAAGATTTTAAAACAAGTGTGATGGCACATGTCTATAATCCCAGTACTTGGGATGCTGAGACAGGAGGATAAGTAGGTTCGTGCCCATCCTCAGCAATTTAGCAAGACCCTCAGCAATCTAGTGAAAGTGTTTCAAAATAAAATAAAATAAAAATAAAAAGGTTGAGGATGTGGGTTGGAAGTATAATGCCCCTGAGTTCTATACCAAGTACCAAAAAATAAAAATAAAAAAGAGAGAACAGAAAGGAAAGAGAAAGAGAGAGAGAGGGCAGAAAGGAGAGAATGGGGGTGGAATTTGGAGCTAGAATATGAGAACTTTGGTTAGATATTTGAAGGTAGTTTCCAGGCTGGGGATGGCTTCAGGAACCCAAGAGCGGCAAAGAATTTTCAGACTGTCTAGGGATGGTGAGTGGATCCCTGGCTAGAGTATTCTAAAGGGGGCATTGTGAATTAAATCTGTATCAAAAGGTAATTCAGCCCAAAGCAGAGTAATTCTAAATAACCCTTTGGAAATATGAGCAGGGTTAGTGAACAGGTACTTAGAGTGTTTTAAGCCCTAGTAATAAAGGCTGTCGGTTCACCTTTATGGCATGATACAAAGCCCCTTGGCACCATCCCACTGGCCCAACAGAGCTCTTCTTGATGGTTTTAGTATGAAGTCAGAGGTAGTATATATCTCTACTCACACTTCCATTTAGTTTCTTAATTTATAGAAACTTTCCCCTTTTTCCTTTTTTCCCCCCCCATTGATTCCAGAGATCTGCTTTTCAATAAGTTAGGTTACTTTTCTTGACATATTGTAGGCATGAGGGGAATGGCAAGGAGCTCTTCTAAGTGCTAACATATCATATAATTAGACTTGTGCTACCCTTTCTTTTCTTTGTTTGATAAAGGGGATTGAACCCAGAGGCATTCCATCTCCAGGCCACAAACCCAGCCATTTTCAATTAACTAATTAATTAATTAATTAATTTTTGTGTGTGTCAAGGCTGTCCTTAATCCTGTGATCCTCCTGTTGCAGCCTCCCAATTACTGGGATTATAAGCATATGCCTTGGTGCCCAGCTATGTGCCATCTTTTCTGAACAGTATGTTGTACTTTGGTGGTCTAACCAAAGTAGGCTGAGGGGGGCTTTGCAACTCTGAAGCAGAGTACAAACCTAAGAGACACAAGAGTCAAGGTCCTTACAGTCAAAAGTGAGATTCGAACATTTAGGTGTCATTAATCTTCTTCGGAATTAGTAGCACCTGTGAGAGACAGGGGAGTCAATTGTATGCTATGCCAGCACCCTTTAGCCAGGACCACCACCTAAGTCTATATGAATTAAAGACCAGCAAGGGAGGAGGTAATGGGGAAGAAGTGGAGAATTATCAGACACAACTCCTCAATCTGGGAGAGCAAGAGTACACATTTCCCTCTCTGCTACAGAGAGTAGATACTTCTTTCAACCACCTGGAGACAAGTGAGCGGGCCTCCCGAAAATAAATTGTACAGATGAGTGCTACAGGCAAGATGAGATGGCATCTTATTTGTTCATTTCTGCTTCTATAGAGTGTTGCTAGTTTTTTCTCTCAACTTATTGGAGCAGAAAGAATAGAAGAGAAGCAGAAAAGAAGGGACTGTGCCACCAGGATCTCCTGGGCTCACACTGTCATGGCAAGGAGGAGCTTTCAGGGAACGGGCATCATGAAAAGCATGTGGGGGTAGCTAGCTTATTGATGTTTACCCTGAGTGGAAAGCAATAGAGCCATTCCCCTGGAAAAGGAGCTGAGACTTAACCATAAGGATGTCTCTAAGACTCCCGATAAACTCCCACACATTTTCCATGAATAAACCAACATTTCGTACTTGTAGCATTTGAAAAAGAGATTGAAAGATCCAAAAGAAGGTCACCAATAGGATGCCAGTTACATAAGATCATTTATTTCTTCTCTTCTGCTCCTTATTTCCCAAATTTACATTATAGGAGCTGAAACAGGAGGAGAGAAGAATGGAGAAAATATCCTATATGTTAATCATAACCTCTCTTTTAGGCCGCAAATTCTTTGGATTAAAGCCTGGTAGATACAGGAGAAAAAAGAGATAATAAATGTTAAATGAGGGCATAAGGCAAGGGGCTTAAAACTAGATGGAATTAGGTTAGACTGGAGTGTGTGTGTGTGTGTGTGTGTGTGTGTGTGTGTGTGTGTGTGTGTGTATGTGTTGCTGGGGATTGAATTGAGGGGCATTCTACCTCCAAGCTCCATCACCAGCCCTATTTTTTAAATTTGGAAATAGGATCTCACTGAGTTGCTGAAAGCCTTTCTAAGTTGCCGAGGCTGGCTTTGAACCTGTGATCCTACTGTTTCAGCCTCCCATGTACTGGGATTGTAGGTATGCACCACCTTTCCTGGCTTAGACTAGACTTCTAAAAGATGGTAACTGGTCCACATCTAGGCGATCTATATTCATCAACAAATGGAAAAAGACAGATTCAGCATTATAACAGTGAGTAGAAAAAAATGAGCAATTTCATACTGGTATCTCACTCCATTCAGACAACAGTAAATTGGTTATCCAAGAAAATAAATAGAAATGCTATTAAATTCTATGAACTGGGGAGTCAAAGGGTCTGGGTTTGAATCTTGCCTCTATCCTTTATGAGTTGAGTGTCCCTGGGCAAATTATATTAACCATGCTGGATATTAACTTTTCATCTGTAAAATTGCAATATTATTACCAACTTTCCAGGTCACTCAGGGTTATATGAAAATAATTGACAGGGAGTCTGGCTATGGTGTTTTTCTGGTCTCTCTACATTTTATTTATTTCTTGAACACATACATAAAGTATTTTTTTAATATATTAAACGCCACTATTGGTTGACATGTAATTTTGTGCTTTGTTAATTCATTTCATCATTTAGAGTTTTACATATATTGAAATTGCTACATATTACAATTTTAATATGTCTAAAGGAACCATCATTTGTAAGACAGTTTTCTTAGCTGCTCCCTTTTGTGGGGAATTTGGATTTTCTCCAAGCTATTTTTCCCCCTCAATATAAACTGTGATGTTGTTAACATTAAAAAAAATCACTATAACACTTACTCCATCTCTAAGGAGAAAAACACTTAGGCAAGCACTATTATCTTGAGATACTATTTCCCAAATGAAATTAGTGAGTCTATCAATTGATGTTTTCGTTGGAATCTCTTGAAAAATGCCAATATCGCGACTTCTATTTTTTTTAAGCTTCCTTTTGACTTAGGGGGTCTTAACTTCTTCTCTGGAGACCACTGACTTATTTAATTTGGCCTGGAAAAGGAAAATTTCCCCAGGAGTACTCACTGGGATTTCTCAACACCCTTACCAATTTAGACTCAGGATTAAAGAGCCTGTAATAATTTCATGCCAGAGTATACAGAACGCATTGATTTAGTCCCATTAGTGTCTTTCCACCTCCATTTCAGCTTTCTACTTCCCAACAGGTTAGAATGGAGCTTCTTTATCTTCCCCAAGGCTGTATTGCAGAAATCTTTTCCTTATATCTACCATCTGCTTTAATGCTGTCTTTCATCCCAAACCCCAGTTGCTTCTGGTTCTAATTATTATCTACTCTGCCCGTTCAGGTAGCTGCAAGTCTTTTGAATAAATTACTACTGTACTCACTACAAAACTATATCAAGAAAATCCACTATTTTCTATCACATGAAGGAGATCTGTGGGCTCTGATCATCCCCCTTGTTTTGCCACTGAAATAAATGCAGGTTCACTATAATCACTTCTGTTTTATTAAGATAAAATTCACACCAGACGTGGTGGCACACACCTGTAATATTAGTACTTGGGAAGCTAAGAAGGAAGGATCCCAAGTTTGAGAGAAAACAGCCTCAGCAACTTAGAGAGACTCTCAGGAACAACAAAGCGATTCTTAGGATATCAGCAGTATTATGGAATCATATCAACAATATTATATCTAAGTTCAACACATTTCATCACTCCAGTAAGAAAAGAAACTATATATCCATTAATAGTGGCTCCCTTGGGCCCCTCTCCACTGCCGCTATAGACTACTATGAGTCTACTTTTATTTATTTATTTTTTATTGTCCTGTGGTTTGAATCTGGGGCCTCGCACATGCCCAACAAGCCCCTTACTGCTGAGCCATCCACCCTGCCCCTTTTCTCTTATTTTGGGACAGGCTCTTGCCAAATTTCCCAGGCCGACCTCGAGCTTGAAATCTTCCTGCTTCCGCTTTCCAAGTAGCTAGGCTTATAGGCATGCACCTCTGAGCCAGGCATTGATCTAATTTTTGTTTCTATGTATTTGCGAATTCTGGACTTTTCATATGAATCAATAATGAAATATGTAGCCTTTTATGTCTTGCTTCTTTCACTTAGCAGATTTTTTTCAAGTTCCATTCATCCATGTAGCATAAGTGAATAGTTCATTCCTTTTTATGACTGAATAATATGCCATTCCATAGATGCACCAAATTTTGTTTATTCATTCATCAGTTGGTGGATACTTGGGTTGTTTTCATCTCTTGGCTTTCATAATAGCGCTGTTATGAACATTCACGTATATGATTTTTATGTGGACATGTTTTCATTTCCTGTGTGCATGTATATAGGAATGGTGTTGCTGGGTGGTATGGTATTCTATATTGAGACTTTGAGGAACTGATAGACTGTCGTCCAAAGCAGGTGCACCATTTCAAGCTCTCATTAGCAACATGAGGGTCCCTGCTTCTATACCTTCCACCAACACTGACTCTTTTTTTTCATCTTAGCCATTCCAGTGTGTATAAAGTGGTATCTAATTGAGGTTTTAATTTCAATTTACCTAATGGCTAATGATATGGAGCATCTTTTCCTATGCTGGCTAATCATTTTCAGTATCCTCCTTAAGTAAATTTTCTTAAATAAATTAAAAGTCTTTGCCTATTTTATTTGAGTTATTTGTCTTTTTATTGTTCCCATATAAGTGTTTGTGTATTTCAGACACTCAGCCCTTAGCAGACGTATGATTTTCAAATATTGTTTTCATTCGCCTTGGTTGTCTTTTCACTCTCTTGATGATGTTCTTCAAAACGCAAAGATTTTGATTTTGATTAAGTTCACTTTCCCATGTTTTTCTTTGTTGATTTGGGCTTTGGGTGTCATATTTAAAAAGTGACTGCCTAACCCAGTCATGAGGATATATCTCTAGCTTTTCTTTAAGAGTTTTTGTTTTCAGCTTTTTGGTCTTTGATCTATCTTGAATAATGTTTCTACATAGAATGAAATACAGTTCCAGATTTATTGTTTTGCAGCTGGATATCCAATTGCCTCAGCATCATGTGTAAAACAACTCTTCTTCTTTCCTCTATTGTAATGTTTTAGCACTCTAGTTGAAAGTCAACTGGCCACAAGGGTATGGCGTCATTTCCAGACTCTCAATTCTGTTCTGTTAATACACAAGTATACACTTATGTCAGAACTCTACTATCTTGTTTACTGTGGCTTTGTAATGTGTTTTAAAATGGGGAATGTGAGTTCTCCAACTTGTTGTTTCTCAAGATTGTTTGGGGCATTCTGGGTAACTTGCATTCTCACATGATTTTTGCACATATCAGACTTCCAGTGTGTTGAAAAGGGGCCAATAGAGACTTTTGTATGGATTGCATTGATCTGTAGATCAGCTTGAATAGATGACCTCACTTGACTTATATTCAAATTTGCTAATTCTTTTTATTTCTGCAAAATCAAGTCTCCTGTTGAACTTTTCAGCAATATTTTTATCCAATTACTGTTACTGAACACAAAATCTTTGGAGTTTCTATTTTATTATTTCTAAATAATTTCTTTTTTATTGACATTCTGTTTTTAATGTGATATTGTTTTTATCATTTCTTTTAGTTCTTAGACACAGTTTCTGTTTGTTCTCTTTGAATGTATTCAAAATATTTTTGTCTAGCCAGTCCAATATCTGGGAGTTCTCAGGGACTATTTCTATTGATTGATGTTTTTCCCCTGTAGAGAGGCCACCCATTCTTGATTTGGGGTTGTTTGTTTCATGAATTTTCCAAGGTAATTCTGCAAACTATAATCTTTGTCATGTGTGATCACTGAAGTCTCAGATTGGTTAGCTTACGGGCCAGCTAATGACTGGACAGAAATTCCTTAAACATCTAAAAGTAGTCAGTCTCCCCGCCTTCTGCCTCGTGCCTCTGTGTATCCCCGCCTACTGGGATATGGTTCAGTGCTCGGCCAGACAGCTCTTCTCTCCTGTCTTCCCTTCCTGTTTGCTCAAAGCCTCCTGGTTAGCCAGGGTTTTCTCAGATCTTTCATGATCATAAGCCCAGTAGTGAGCATGAACTGGCCCTTACATGTGCACGTGGTCTGCTAGATTCTCCGCAATATGTCAGAGATTTTCAAAGCTCCTATGGTCATATCATTGCCCAGATTTTCCTTTTGAGCTTCTTGGTTAGCCTATTTTGTCCCAGTTGTTGTTCATCACTTCAAGCAACCAGAATGTTAAATATTTGCCTCTAACAATGTTAAATAAATGCCCCAAGAGAAACACCATGTGCACCAAGCAGGTTCTGAGTCAGGTAAAACAAAGACAAGCCTGTGAATGAGGTCTTCCAGAGACCTAGAAAACAGGTAAAATGACTCTTTGGGAGTGGGGCTTTGAAGGGGCGCCCCCTGCTTTTCTCCCTCTGGGAGTTAACAGGCTTCTGGTCTTCACTGCTAATGTAGGCTACTGGTTTTCAAGGATACCCTGAAACTCAGTAGAGGGAGATGAGAATAGAGCAAGAAAAGCCATGAAACTTGTTCTTCTTACAGACATTTGGCCATTTTTTGTTGATTAAAGATACCAAGATTGCCACAATCTTTTAGTTAATTTTCAGAGATCTGAAAAAGTTGATACTGTTCATTTCTGCCAGTGTTTGTTTTGCATTGCCTCGCTGGAGGAGGGGGCTACTGGAGGTCCTTATACCACTACTTGTGCTAATGTCACCTCTTATTAAATGTCCTGCACTGCTAGTCTTCCCTGTCTCCAACCCATCCTATATAGATGGGAGATGAGTCCTTCTAAAGTCTATCTGGGGCCACATCACTACCGAAGAAACCTTTGACAGATTCCACAGCTTCCCTGTTCAATCGGGTAGACATGACTATATCGTGGCTGTAGCCCATCTCTCCCCAACTTTAGCTGCCACCATTTTCCTCCCCTCTTTACCAATCTCTATCCCAATTGACTATCCATCCTGGTGTTTCCCACCTTCCTGGCTTTCTCGTACTTTCCCTCTTGGTGGGAGAGTGCCAGCCCCTGGGCAGGAGGGGACTTGTCTTAGTGAACAGCGGCTCATATGGTATTCGATGTAAAGTTTGGTTGGCAGATAGGTTGGAGTCTGAAGGGTGTCATAAGGAATACTCATTGAGCTATTTGTGGGGCCAGCTGCCTTTTCTGATTTTTCCTTGCTGATTCTGTGGAGTCTGCTGATTGCCTGGGGATCATGTGCAATCGACATCAGCAAAACACTTTCTATTTGAATTTGATGAAATTTCCATGTCTCTAGGAAAGGTCTAGTACACAAATGCGACATTGTTCTATAAAAAATCGCATGAAAATAAGGAGTGAATATAGTCACCCTCTAACTACTTTATGGTAGGCACTGTGCTTGGTCTTTGGGTGTTCTGAAAGTAATATGCAACCTGATGATTGACCTTGAGGAGTTTACAGCCAGACTGGATTAATAGACCTAAAAATGTAACCAAATGCCAGAAATTAGAAGTATGTAATATGTTAGTATTTTACTACAGCCAGAAGAAAGATGTCAAGGAAGTCTCTTGTGGAACAGAGCTTTGAGTAGGAGTTTACAATGTTTGGGGAGGCAGAAAACAGAAAGGATTGTCAGAATAGGACACAGGGAAGGTAATTCTCAATTCAGTATTCAACCCAAGAATTCTATTAAAGTGCAGATTTTGGGCTGTACTTCTAGTAAATCAGAGCCAATCAATCTTTGGCAGGGCCCACAGATCTGCATTTTAATACCTTCAATATTAATAGTAATATTAGCCTAATATTTTTTAACTTGCACACTTCCAATGAGGATGAATTATGTTGTCATGAAGAAACTGAGGCAGGAATGTGCATAGGATATTCAAAATCTGGTGAACGAATCTTTGTAATTATAGTATAAGTTTAAGAGGAAGTGGTTGTGATTATTAATTACAAGTGGTTGAGAAGTCTTGCAATTAATCTCATTTAATTATACTTTCACTTAATCACTGTACTATTAACATTTGGGCCCCAATAACTGTGTGTCGTAGAGGAATGTCTTCTGCATTAGAAGATATTTAACAGTGTCTCTGGACTATACCCACTAGAGGACAGTAACATTTCCTGCACCTAGTTTGACAGCCAAATACATCTCCAGACATTCCCAAATGTCCCCCAGAGAGCAAAGTCATCCCCCACTGAGAACCACCCCCTCGAAAAACTTTGCAGATTAAAGCAATAATTTAGTAATAACTCATAGTTCTGCGGGTTGGCTGAATTCAGGGGAAACATCAATTTCTTAACAAAAAGCAAATGAAATTAGATGCAAATGCCAAATTTGAGAAATGTGGAGCAGAATTTATTTCAAGACTGGAGAGCCAAGCATTTGGATTTAGAACAGCACGGGCTGAAGATGGGGCAGATTGTATGCAAGCATATGTCTGTGAAGGCTCCAGCAATTTGAGGGAACATGTCTGGACAGATGTGGTCAGGTAAGATAGAATGCCAAGTGTATTCGTCTTTGGGTTGATTTGATTGGCTTAATTATGAAAGCAAGGTGGACGGTTGCCCACTTCCCAAAGCAGCAAGAGATTCAGAAAAGGACCTCAACAACCCAAATCACAATTCCTTAAATACCATGACTTTTTTCCAACAAAAAGCAACCTGGCATATATAGGTTATGACTTTTTAAAATGTTTTCACCTGCTGCTTTTGTTTAGTTGCTTGACCTTTCAAGCGGTCACATTTATACGTATTTTATAAATATTTACAAAAAAATGTTTTAGTTTTTCTCTTTGGGTTTTAGGAGAACTAAGAGGAACTCTGATGGATCTCAACCATTTAGCTTCAACTCCAATGTCCACATAAATGCATGAAAGAACTTATGCTTATTTAGCAGAGTCTTGTTCTCAAGAGATATCGCATACTATTTGTCATTCAGTCTTCACACAAATTATTTGATGCGCGCATAGTGTCTTTCCCAAGAGAACGTGTCTCAGTGGGTGTGTTATTCACTTTTTGTAAATCCAACACAGAATTTTCTCAATCAGTTCTCATTGTCTTGGATTCCCATGTAATAAGTAAGGATGCGAGGCCCTGAGTTCAGTGGTTGAATAGCAAACCGAAAAGAACAATGGACTGACAGGAGAGAGGAATGAATTTTCATTCCAGCTCTAGCTGAACAAAAAGTGTGACTTCGTGCAAGAAACTTCGCTGTCTGAATCTCATTTTCCTTGTTTATAATAAAAGAAGATATCCCTATGTATTAAGGGCACGGGTTCTATTTCAATCATGATTGCTTCATGGAAGACATCCAAAAGCTATTACTTGAAGGAATGAATCAGCAAAGGGATGATCACAGTAGATGATTTCTAATACCCTTGTCAGCTCAAACATTCTACGATCCCATAAATTCATGGTTTTCCTAACCAGCTGTTATCTGGAATTCTCTGCTTATGTTCTTAACTATATATTTCTTCTTAAGGAATTTGCCAATGCAATTAGATCTATTTTCACTTTCTTCTTTTCTTATGGAGCATTATGTGAGCAAACGTTTGTGCTCTACTATCTCCAACTTAAACTAAAACAAGGCCATATAAGTAAAGATTTGACTTCAGATCCTTTAATCTTATAACCCATATATCTTCTCCCCAATCACAAAAGAGATTCTCTGGTCACTGTCTCACTGCCTAGTAACCCATGCCAATCAAACTTTTCTCATAATCTCCGCATGGAAACCAAGCATCCCAGCTTATAAAATCCAAAACTCACTTCCCTTTTTTTTTCTAGACCATTTTGTAGCATCTGGAAAGCAGATTGTTCCCTTATTTTTGAAACACCCACTTCTCTTGGAATATGGGACAGAACACATTATTCTAGTTTTCCTTCTTCTTCACTGGTTACTTTGTTTACCATTTGTCTTTGGCTCAACCTCTTAATATTGCAGTGCCTCTTAGATTAACCCAAAGTCATTGACTATTCCCCGTGAACAGGCTGTTCCATGATGAGCTGATTCCATCTCATCACTCCAGGGCCTGTGATTTCCAAACTATATATAAAGATATAGATTATCTAACTGAGCCCCAAGATTTATATACTCAAGTGCATCTTCGACATTTGTACAGATGTTAAATAGAAACTCCAAAATTAATACAAATGCATTGAAGTACCAGAATTTTTCATCCATTCATGTCTTTTTCTCCAAGTCTTCCCCATCCAGTTGTTCCACTCAGAAATCAAGGTTTTATTCCAGGGTTCTCCAACTGGCTCACTTGCTACTGCAAATCAATCAGCCAGACTGGTTCTGTCCATCCACTGCTATAAATATTAAACTACAATGAATAAATGAACATTCTCTCTTTTCATTCTAAAGTATATAAAAATTTTTATAGCAATTAAAATTTGCAGTTCCCTCTGCTGAACTGAGAGTCGGCAAAGAACATATACAGTGAAAATATAACCTTCAGTAGTTCATGGTGCCAGCTGTCAGCATGGAAAGTCAACACCCAGCACTGTAGAGTAGAGACCAACACATGGACACATGGGAGCCAGGGGCAAGTGTGGATGATAATCCAAAATGACTCAGAAAGGTGGTCTCTAGAAAAGGACATTTTACAGTAAATTGCATTTTTTTGGGAAGTTTGTGCTACAATTCAATTGTAATGAGTGCATCTTAGATATTTTAAAGTACTAAAGCACTATAATTTACCAACCAATATCAATAATCATCTCTAGCTCTGTTATTAGAATTTTATAAATATAAAATTCCCCTGTTTAGCCAATCGTTAACCAATAATTGAGTCAGTGATCATAATCAAGCCATAAATCACGGTTTGCATGGCAAGTTCAAGGATGGCTGTAATATCAATCATTTCTGAATTCCAGGGAAAGAGCTAGACACAATAAAAATATGTGATGGACTAATGCTGCGACCCTCTAAGTTTGGACTTCTTTCTTCCAGCTCTTCTTTCTTTTTAATGAAAAGCACACATTTCTGTACGCATTGACTCCTTTTTTCCTAATTACAGCTCTGTCTGAATGAGATCATCTTTATTTCTTGTAATATGCCTTGCACTTAACACTTAGCATGAAAAAAAGATATATTCAAGAGAAGATGATTGTGAGTACAAAAGGGAAGTGACTTTGGACTGGATGTGGTTGACACCTGTATCCAAGTGTCTCCTTTCCTCACACAGCCGTCACGTTTCCATGATCTGTGTCTGTCACTTGGCTGGGAACTGGTGTTCAATCCATTACCCACTGAGCAAAGTCTGCCTCTAGGAATTAGATACCATTGATTTTTAATAAGTATAACTGTCTCAAGGGTCACTGGAATTACTTTTCTTCTTCCTCCATTATATGTTAGGTTGGCTGCTAATAGGGGGAGTAAACAAAGGGTTAACCAAAAGCTAATACTAGTTAGCCACAAATTGAAAGGCAACTGAATTGGGGAGGAGCAGAGAGAAGAACCTCGAGCAGAAGTAGTGACTAATAATGGCAAAGCATTTATTTGCTTCAAAACCCATTGCAAAGGGCAATAATTGTTTTAAATAGAAAAGCCGTTGGATTATAATTGGGTGTAATTGAAACTCATGGAAATATTGAATAAAACATTAGCTATTTTAACCCATGTTATCTTTATAATTATCTTCAGTGGAGACCATAGCTGCCGTGTGCCTCACCAGAGCCACAGTGTCTTTGGCAGTCATTTCTGACATGTGTCGATGGGCAAGAGCCGGGCTAAGTAGATGTTGGTTCCAGCTGATCGTCTCTGCATGGCCCCCTCCTGAATGAACTACTGGACAAGGACCAGCACAGATTCTGTTTCCAAAAGAGTAGGCTTTGTGAATGTGACAAAGAAGCACACCAGGCAGGGTATCCTGTGACAGCCTCAGTGGGCTCGGAGCAGTATTTCCACAAGCCATTATGATGTCACTCAGCATGCCATCTCCCCGAGCACAGCCTGGGCAGGGGCTATTAACTGCTATTTTCCAGCTGTCGCCCTCACCGTGTCTGCTGTCACATAGTGTGTTCGACAGATTCCAGCTTTGTGGCACGTCCCCTCCTTCCTCTCATCGCCCTGCGCCATAGACAGGCTCTTCTTGTATTCCATCTGCCTATGACACCAAACTGACAGCCAGACCGAGATGAGGTGGCCAGGACTGGAAAGTGTGAGTCTGCAGAGCAGGAGGACAGCCGCAGATGACACAAAGATGGCACTGGTAGGACACATGGGAAGCAGGATTTCTGTATCCTCATTAGGTCGTGAGGCTTGATGATAGGCACCATGTCTTATTATTCCATCTTGATGCCTCTGGGACCTAGCCCTGTGTCTGCTTGATAGATGAGTAATACCAGCTATCAGATGGACCTGATGAAAGGGTCTATACAGCATGGACTGTGGTTGACAGCTGAGCTGAGGAGTCAGTCAGAGCTGGATTCAAATCCTACTTTCACCTGCTGTGCTCCAGATGTGGCTGTAAATCAGACTAAGAAAGCTTGGATAGGCGCTTCTATGTTCTGTACCTCCCTTTCATCATCTGTAAGATGGGGGTAATAGTGGTCCCTAATTCTTGCATAAATTAATGCATGGAAATCATAGAGCATGACTCAGGAAGAGAGCCTACATGGCCATCATAGATTCCCAAAGGATATATGCAGTAGTCGAGTGTCTCTTTTATGGCATGCTTGGGAGAGACTTGAAAACATTCTTCATAGCATCTTCAGGATTTCACAGCCATTCTGTACCTGGAGTGAGCTGGGCACATTGAGGGAAACCTTGCATTTTTAGTTTGAGGCCAAAACAAGAGAAAAGTTGAAGAGCAGGTTTCAAGGCATCTTTCCCCAAAGTCCCAGGGTGGCAGTAAAGGTGAGAGGAAGGAGTGAGAAGGAATTAAAGAGCAAAAAAGGACTCTGCCCTAAATCAGAGATGGTCTGACTTATACCTGCCCAGGGCTTTCTACCCACAATACACCACCACTGGCCACCAGGTTTTGCATCCATGCCATCTGGGTGGGAAAGACATTGTTCTTGTGCTAAGGAGGGATCAGAGGAATCCAGACAGGAGTGGAGACCTGTCTGTATTTATATGATCCCTCTATTCCTCTACACTGTACACCCCAATCTCTCTGTCTAATTGTGTGCTTCTCAGTATTACTGTTCTGTCTTTGCCAACTAGAGCATTTTTCCTACCAGATACATGGAGAAAGAGAGCTTCTGCTGATAATTAGTAATGTTGGGAAGACTCTGGATGGGTCCCCAAGCTGAGTATCTGAGAAAACAGATGTAGACAGAGGCTAGAGCAGATGCCTCCCTGGGCATGAAAAGCATACCTTGAGTTTGCCTATACCTCTGAATAGGCAAACTAATGAAAAGGGTAAGGTATTCAGAGGTATAGGCAAAGTCAAAGTCGAAATATTAGGACTCAATTGGATATAGAGTACATGTATGAGAGCTGGTATTAGTTCTGTCCAGATGTGGTCCAGATGTGGTGAGAAGCCTGAGAAGTCCTAGACACGTGACTTGCCTCTTTGGCTACCTCCGATGGGCTTAAAAATATAGCCATGGCAGAATGACGCTATTAATGTAATCGAACATGAGCACTTCCTGAAGGAGGTCCTGGACACTGGACACCTGGAGAGATCATCCCCTGGAAAGAAGTAATCCTAGCTGAAGAAGAAACATTAAAGAAAGTGTCAACTGTGATCCTAGAAGAAAAACAGCTGCACTCATGTTCCAGCTTTCCAATGGTTTGTGATATGTGGTAGAAGGGGAAATAACTTGTCTCAATCTCTCTCTTGCTCATGTATTCTCCTATTCTCTCTTTTTCCAACAACAAGAGCAAAAACAACAACAACAACAAAAAAGATTTATAGAGTCAGTATGATTCTTGGAGTCATCTCAGAATGGTTGGCTCTTGGTTGCAAATGTCTTCATTAGCAAATGAGAATCCAGATCCCCATTGAAGAGAAGACTAGCACCCTCCCTTTAGCTGACTCCTCCCTATTCAGCTCCACGTGTGGCCCCTCTTGAATAATGTCAGAAGCACTGCTATCCAGCAGCCAGACCTGTGGGCAGGAGCCCTGGGCCCCAGGGGAACTTCCAAGCTGAGTAAATGTACATTGCTGGGTACAGAAGTTTAGAAGGATTGGAATATCCCCTGAACAGGGCAGCATGTGTCTCAAGTTAAGAATGAGAGTATTCACAGGGAGCATAGTAGCCAGTGGTGGATCGCTGCAAGTGGTGGGTCGGGTCTGTAGAGCATCACTTTATCTTAGGCGCTAAAAATAGAAGTGTAGAGCTTTTATATAGTTTTTTTTTTAATTCCAGTGAATGGCTGATAGTAACTCAAATTAAAGAGAAAAAAGGTGTCTCAGAACTACCAATGGACTCAGCTTTGCTCTTTGGGTTCTGTTTGCTTTCCCAAACACAGGCTGGAATTCATAGCAGCAACCAGAAGGCTTTGTCAGGGCCGGGCCCAGCCCAACTCACTCTAGGGGGCTGCAGTTGGATCCATGGCATGCTCATTTCAATTCGTTTACTATGAAAATCAAGAATATTTTCTCCTTGAGCCCCTCCTCCAGCTAAAATGTAAGTAACACTTGTGAGAGAGCACACATCACCCAGCTGTGGAGTTTCTTTGTAAGTGGTGATAGCTGGCTAAGCCAACAGCAGAAAATCAGGAAGAATTATAATAACTATCTCCAGAAAGAGGAGAGAATTCTCCATGGAGAGGAATGGGGTGTCAGAGCTCAGATCAAGGAGAGAGTTCAAGTCAGTAAGGACTAACCAGTGGTTTCACTTTGCCTCCAAGCATGAGACCCTTTGTGCATTGGCTGGTTCTGCAATTTACAACCCTGAAGACTTGTCAGATATGGGGTATCCTACATGGATGCTGCCTTAAAGCACCTGAAGAAAAATCAAGTTGAATAAAAATCTAGCCACAGGTCAGACCAGAACTAATGTGCCAGAGAGCTATTGGGAGAGCTAAGTTTCCCATTAGATTGCAACTATTCTAGAAACCAAGCATGTCTTCTTTCCTCAGTAAAACCCAGGAGAATTCCCTGTCATTGGCAAACTCATTAGACTGTCAGATTTTCTTCACCTTTTCTAGTTTATTTTCTGTTGTTTGTTTGTTTGGTTGGTTTGGTTTGGTTCTTCTCATATCTTCATCTTTGGGCAACCTAATCTAAAACAAGAAAATACTTAGGTAAGTAGTTTTTAAAGGGTAAGTTCATAAGAATTTTTTAGGGGGCTGGATCAGAGTCTGGATCAGCAGCATCAGCTGCAGCTGGAAATGTCTATTAGAAATATATATTCTCAGGCCCCATCCCAGATCTTGGAATCAGAAACTGATGAGGTCTAGTGTTCAGTCTGTGATTTCACAAGATCTCCAGGTGATGCTGATGCTAGTAAAATTGAGAAGAACCACTAAGTCAGGGGAACTGGTTAAACATGATCAATGTCAGGCCCCATTGCAGAGTCTAGATCTCAATTCCCCAGTGGTTTAAAAAAGAGAAGCCTGACAGTTAACATTTGAACCACAGTGTCTTGTGGAGACATACTTTCTTCCCTTTTTTTAGTGTTCTGCATATTGCCAAGTGATTCTGCAGGTTTTAAGTTAGAAATTTCATTTTCACAAAAGTTGAGAAGTGTCCAGTGGCTATTTTGTAAGTGTGTCCTGACTGGCTTACTATTCAGTAATTACATGTAAGTGCTAGAGCTACTTATGTGTGCTCTGTCACGTTTACCAAATTGTGAACACTTGAAGGAAAGAGAGAGATCTCATTTCCATCAGTTTTGCATAGGGCTAGTGGTAGCCAGGGCTTTGTTTATAAAAGAAGATCAATGACTATAGACTTTTATCCGTATACACATCTGGACATCATAAGTTAGTTTTGGAGGGCAGGATGACTGGGTGAATCCTATCCTCTAAGCTTTCCCAGGAGTAGTCTGGCTGTGTGACCTTCAGATCAGCCACTAAGGCAGTGTCTGTAAAGACAAAGTAAAAAAAAGAGAATTAGTTTTGCTGATAATTAAGTTCAGAAATACACATGCATCAATTATTCAGTTTCTGCAAGTCCTCATTAATAGAGGCTTCTCAAGTGCAGACAGAATAATAATTCAAATGAGAACTAGCCTCAAGTTTATCTTTGCATGTTCAGTGAAAGAATAATAATGTGGGGGTACAGGGGAAAGTAATAGGAGTGTGGTTAAGCAAACTACAAGTGAAAGTAAAGTGTCTGGTCATGCATAACTGAGTATTTACAATTTTAGCAGTGTCCATAAAAGAAAGGCACCGTCTATAAATGACCTTACTTAAATGCTGCAGCGGCTGGATTTATGCTTCACATACATACAAAACACAAAGGTTGAAGATAGTTGAGACTCAGCCACTGTAATTTATATTCATCTGCCATTGGTTCAAATTGCTACCCTTAAAAATAGATTTTAATTTTTTTCATTGATTTGTACATCTTTTTAAAAGAGAGCTCAATAAATGAGGTTTTATTGTATTTTTAGAACATGAATTGGAGAACCTGAATTGCCTATGTTTAAATTTATCTCCCTCTTTCATTTTGTGGGTTACTCATTTAAGTCTGATCCTTCTAGGGAACGTCTTGGGAAAGGAATGGTTTCTGATTCACTCCCAACTCAGGTTGGGTTAGGGACTAAAAACTGTGCCTGGTAGAAATTTCTATAGTTTGGCAATGCTAAGTTTGGGTTGGAACATAGGAAAGGCTAACTCATTCTCTTGTATATTGGTACAAGAACTGAGTGGAGAACTTTGGCTATGTTTGCTCACATTGAGATCCAAATCTGCATAGCCTAAGACTCAGCAGTTTCTCCTCCATGTATTTGCCCAGGAGGAGCCCCTGGCTGTGTACACATGGGGGAGATGTGAATGGTGAAGCTGTGACCGCCACACAGAGGACCTGAGCAGGGCAATGCTGTGTTCAGATGAAGGGATGCTAAGCAGATGGACTTGACTTACACCAGGCAAAAAGAGGACAGCTCTTGAAAGCATAATGTTTAAGAGAAAAACAAAAGAGCAGGTTGAAGAATAACAGTCAACACAATCAAATAATAGGAAAGGAACACCATCATTATACATTAGAAACAATTTGGAAAACAACACCACAGGCATCTTATAAATACATATTCAGAGGAGGTAAACATTTGTAAAGGTGTAGTTGATATACTGCACATCAGCTTCAAGGTCATAATTACTACAAGGGAGAGAAAGAGAAGAAAACATCTGTAACATCTGCAGTGCTTTATTTAAAATTTAGGCAAGCTGGGCACCGTGGTACCTATATAATAATTGTACTTGGGAAGCTGAAATAGGAGGATCATGGTTTCAAGGCTAGCCTCAAACTTAGCAAGACCCTCTGCAACTTAGTGAGACCCTGTTTCAAAATAAATCATAATCTAGGGGTAGGGGGTATAGCCCAGAGGTAGAATGTAGAATGCCTCTGAGCCTCCAGTACCAAAAAAAAAAAAAAAAACCACAAATAAATGAAAGTTATTTTTATGTGATGTAGAACACCATTCTCTCAAACTCTGAATGTGGTTTGAGCCTCCTAGCCAGATACGGACTGCAGGCGAGTAGGAAGGCTTCCTCCATGAGGCCCACATTCCCAGGCTTAGGGTTGAAGCTGGAGGGCTAATATTGAGAGCCCCTTGTAGGATTTCTGAGAGCCAATGACAGCGTGGTGTTTGCTTTAGTGCAGAGACAGAGGGACACAGCTAAGAGAAGAGGGTGAGAGAGAGGTGAGAAGGAGGGCGAATGGGTGAAAAGAGTGTCGACTGAATGAATGCCTTCTCTGAAAAAATAATTATGAGATTTCAGGGGAAAAAATGCCATTGTATAACTGCAAAATGAATGTGAATGCAAACAAAATGAACACACAGACATACACACACACACACACACACACACACACACACACACACACACATACACACTGCAAATCTATCCAGAAGCACCTAGAAGGAATCTGTCCAAGAGGATAGAAGGAATTTTTCCTCTTGCTTTTTTTATCCAGGCTAACTGGAACATCCCTAAAGAGATCAACCCCAACTGTACCAAGCTCCCAGGGCCCCCAACCTGGTGTTCAATGGTTAGTGAATAGACAGAAGACATCAAATGTGTGTTGATTGTCCCCAGGTCTCTGCTTTTAATGCTCAGAGGCAAAGACCCCCAAACCACACCTGTGGCTTGGGAATCTAATCTAATCTGAAGATGAAATATTTGGACTCCCTACCTGCAATAGAATCTCGTGGGGAGTATGTTCTGTTCAGCAGGCAGATGCCAACGTCCATCCAGAGCTACCACGGCAGAACCTCCGGGGCAGAGCTGGGGACTCACTTGGTTGAGAAGCTCCCAGGTGATGCTGTGCACACTGCAGCTCCAGAGCTCTGCTACACGCCACCGCTGTCACCAGCCAACGCT
This sequence comes from Graphiurus murinus, assembly GCA_004027655.1. Lineage (NCBI taxonomy): Eukaryota > Metazoa > Chordata > Mammalia > Rodentia > Gliridae > Graphiurus > Graphiurus murinus. The sequence goes on from PVLC010001666.1 coordinate 93,686, forward strand.
ATCGGGAGGCTCAGCATCCCACAAGAGAGCTGCAATGCCCCTCTAAACACACAGTGAGACTCGAGTTCGCAGGCTTCTCGGGATGAATTAATAATGTGACATTTCTTAGCTTTCTTTCTGCACAGGAGAAGGTGGTCCAAGAGCTATAAATGTGTTCACTGTGGACCTTTCTTGGAATCTTTTCTTCACCGAACAATACTGGACTGGGTGAGGCTTTGAGGACATCAAGTACCGATCTGGCCAGCATCACCGGAAGGTAGAAATGAAATTTTCACTCTGTGGGAAGGCAAGTCAGGGTCCAGGCTGGACCACACCATAGGTGCAGAACCCAGAGGCTTCCCCCTGGGCTCCCACAGCCTCCTAGCTTTCTCGAAAAGGTTTTCTCTGCACAGCAGTCCCCCTATTCTGAGCCCTGGGACTCAAGAAGCTACAAAGTGATAAATCAATTATGAAATGGAAACCTCGATTACAGCCTGTCTGCTTAATTGTTTGACAAGTTAATTAATCTCCCCAGCAACTGGGCTCCGTTCTCCCTGTAAATTGTGGGGAAATAGCTACAGCGGGTCCCCGAGGTCTTGGCAGTACAGTATCAATGAGGCTCCTGGAAAATGATGAATAATAAGCACTTAGTGGGGTCAGCGCCTCACCATAGGAAGGAAGGGATCTACTTCAGCGCCTGCCTGGAGGCGGTTTTGTCACTAATTATTTTGCTACTAACTAATTACAATCTGTACTTGTCTGTGTATTTATTTGTTTGTTTTTCATTTCCCTTCCTACAAACACATTCTTTCAAAAAAGATCCTGTGATTCAAACAGCCAGACTGTTAAACATTCAAAAGTGATATCAGCGTTGCTCCTTCCAGGGGATCCCGAGGAGCGAGGAGCGAGGCTGGACCCTCGGAGCCGAGGCAGTCTATCTGCATTGCAGGTGTCAGCCTGTGATAAAGTCACACTGCCCTGCCATCTGTGGCCTTTAGACATTCCAGGGAACAGAATGAAGCTGAGAAATTGGAGGAGGCCAGGTGTGGTCCAAGGACCCCGGGCACCAGACTCACCTGGGGCGCTTATTTAAAATTGAACCAACTAGATCCCAACTAGACCTGCCTGAAACAGAATTACCGGAATGGAGCTCAGCAACTTTTTTTTAAATACTTTTATTGGTGCATTGTAATTATACATCATAGTAAGGTTCAAAGTGACACAAACATAAATGCATACAGCACTCGCTGTGATTCCCTCCTAATCTCACTGCCTCCCCACTCCCTGCACACATTAGTGAGATTGGCAGTGATACATTTGTATATGAACATAACATGACTCAAGGACTTCCTTCTTCAGTCTTCCTCACCCCCCCCAGCTGCCTCCCCAACCCCTTCCATTATTCTACTTATCAGAAATCCACTTTCCTTTTTTCTCCCTAGCTTCCACATAGGAGAGAAAACATATGACCCTTGACTTTCTGAAATTGGATGATCTCACACAGCACAATTTGCAGTAGCTGAATTATGGAACCAATTGAGGTGTCCATCAACAGATGAATGGATAAAAACAAACAAACAACAACAACAACAAAACCCCCATAGTATATGCACACAATGGAATTCTATTCACACATAAAGAACAAAATAGCCAGGTATGATGGTGCACACTTGTAATCCCAGTACTGGGGAGGTTGAGACAGGAGGATCATAAGTTCATGTACAGCCTCAACAATTTAGTGAGGCCCTCTGCAACTTAGTAAGACCCTGTTTCAAAATAAAATAAAAAAATAGGGCTAGGGATGTAGCTTAGAAGTAGAATGTCCCTGAGTTCAATCCCCAGTACCATACACACAAAGAAAAAGGAGATGAAGAAGAAAGAGGAGGAGGAGAAGGAGGAGGAGGAGAATGACAACATGTCATTTGCAAGAAAATGAATGGCACTAGAGAATATTATGCTCAGAGACTTTCAGTAAGCTCCCTAGGTAGTGAGCCACTTGGAGTGAGTGGGAGTAGTTGCTGGTGGTCAGACCCAATGATTCACAAGTATGTTGTTAACTCTATCCACATGCTTTCACTTTTTACCATTATTTTTTTATTTATTTTTCTTTTTTTAATGCCCTGAGACATGGATTTAACTGTGCTCTCTGCCTTAATATCTCATCCCAGAAGAACAAGTGTGGCCCCTTCTTCATTCTGGTCTCTTCAAAGACCTTCTCAGGAAGTCCTTCCCTATCTCTCTCTGCAACAGCACCACTGCTTCATGTTTGTTAGTGGCACCCATCAATGCCTGACATTGCATTCTTTCTTTCTTTGCTTATTACCTATGTTCTCCTGGAATGTAAGCTTCCAAAAGGTAAGAATTTCCATCTGTTTTGTCCAGTGTTGAATTTGCAGTACTTAGAACAGTGCCTGAATTATGATAAATATTAAGTAAACATTTACTGAGCAAATTATTATGAATTTGCCTGTAATGTTAATTATCCGTACTATGTACAAGAGTAAAAGCTAGACTTCATTATGGATTCTACGATTTTAAAATCTGATAAGTCTCTGGAAAGCCAGTCATAGGATAGAAAAGTGAAAACATACATTATCAAAATAGCTAAGATTCACCCAAAGCAGTGGATGCAGGGAAATTTGTAGCACTTAATGCGTATATTAGAAAAGAAGAATAGTCTCAGATCAATAAATCTTTACCTTAAGAAATGAGGTAGAGAAGAGATAATTAAACCAGTAAGCAAAAATAAGGAAATAATAGACATGAAGAAAAAAATCAATGAAAGCAAAACATAAAAAATAAAACTAAATTCTGGTTCTTATAAAAGAGCAATAAAATTGATAAAACTCCAGCAAGCCTAACAAGAAGAAAAAGAAAAATACATAAATTGCCAATATCAAAGATGAAAAAATATCATAGACTCCACAGATGTTACAAGGATAATAAGGAAAGAGGATATAGACTTGAGAATTAAGATGAAATGGACCAACTAGTAAAGACTTCTAAAAAGTGTGAACTGCCAAAACTCACCCCAAACAAAATAAAGAATCTGAATAACCCCATAATTAAAAGTATTTTGAAAAAAAAAATTTTCCAGATCAAGATGGTTTTACTGGTGAATTCATTTAAAGAAGATATAACACCAATTCTATACATCTATACACATCTATCCCAGAAAATTCAAGGAAAAAAATATTTTTATGTCTTTTCCTATGAGGTGAAAATTACCCTGACACAAAAATCAAAATAGCACTAAAAGTGAAAACTATGGATTTATATTCATCAAAAACATAGATAAAAAGTTGTCAACAATATTAGCAAATTGATAGAGCAATATAAATGAATAGTAATACATGACAACAAAATAGAGTTCATCTTAGAAATGTAACACTAGATCAAAATTCTAAGACCTATCAATGCAATTCACTATATGAACAGTCTAAAAAAAATGTAAGCCATGTTATCATATAATTTGATGAAGAAAAAGCAAGTTTATTGATAAAAAATCAATGTCTACTCACAATAAAATGACTAAACAAAATAGAAGAGAACTTCTAATAAGAGACATCTGCACAAAATTTAAAAGCACCTTCTCACTTAATAATGAAAGACTGAATGCTTTCATAAGATCTAGAACAAGGAAATACCTTACAATCATTGCTCCCACTCAATAAATACTAGAATTTTCAGCCAATGCAATTCAGCAAAAATTAAATGCCTAAAAACTGGAAATGAGAAATAAGACTGACCATATTTCTATTCAACAGCATTGCCTGTGTAGAAAATTCTAAGTAAGCTGAAAAAAAAAAAACTCTTAGAACTAATAAGTGAGTTTATTTACATCACAGATTATAGGGCCAACAATAAAAATCAACTATGATTCTATATGCTAACAGTATACAATTGAAAATCAAATTAAGTTAAAACCTTTTTTACAATACTCCAAAAAAGGAAATAAGATATATAAAATCCATATAATGAGAAGTACAAAACATTGATTAAATAAATCAAAGGCATAGTAAATAAAATATACCATATTCACTGATTGGAAGATTCAAAATAATAAAAATGTTGATTCTCTGCAAATTAACCTATAGATTTAATATAATCTCACGCAAAATTATATTCATAAATATAGACAAATTGACTTTAACATTTTTATGAAAGTCAAAGAGCTACCATAGCTAAAACAATTTTGAAAAATAAGAATAAGTTTGGAGAAATCATATTATCCAGTTTTAAGGTTTTCTTAAAACCTAGAGTAATCAAGAGGGTATTGGTGAAGCAATGAATATCTAAGCCAATGGAACAGAATAGAGAATCCAAAAACAGATTCATAGGAATATAATTTATTTTTAACAAATGTGCAAATGCATTTTGATGCAGAAATGATAGTTTGTTGTTCACTGTACTTATTTTGTTTTAATGAATAAAGTTGTAACAATAGGGTACTATATGCAAGAATAGTTTTTAAATGAACCTCAATCTAAACCTCATGCCTAAATGGATTATACATCTAAATGCAAAGCATAAAACTTGCAGAGAGAACCATCAGAGTCTTAGCTTAGGCAAAGAATTCTTTGATATACCAAACACATAATCCAAGAAAGAGAAAAAAATAGTCTTTATCAAAAATTTAAAAATCTTGCTTTATGGAGAGCCCTTTTAAGAGCATGAGTGTACAATCCACAAATTGGAAGAAATTATATGCAAATCAAACATTGGACTAAGGACTTATAACACATAAAGAACTTCTAAAACACAGCAAAAACTTTTAAATGGAGAAAATATTGAAACATGGACCTCATCAAAGATTATTTAAGGATGAAATAACACGAAAATATTTTCATTATCTTTAGCCATTTAGGAAAAGTCAATTAAAATCATAATGAGATGTCCCTACAGCACCTATTATAATTATATCTATAATACTTTTATTGGTGCATTATAGTGTCACATCACAATATAAATCATAATGATGGTGACATACAGGCACACAGTACTTGATAGACTCCCCCCAACCCCCGACTCCCTTCCTGCTCCCCTCTTCTCTATACAGAGTATTGAGATTGACATTGGTATTCTCACGTTTGTGTATATTGTCAATGGATAGAAGTGATTCCATTGTTTTTCTCCCTCTCCCTCCACCTCCTTCCCATAGACCCCCTCCCTGGCTCCACTGGAGTTTCTCCTCCATTATCTGGAGTCTCTCTGGTATCCCAATTACTCCCTAACTTCCACATATGAGAGAAAACATATGACCCTTCACTTTCTATGACTGGCTAATCTCACTTAGCATAATATTCTCCAGGTCCATTCATTTTCCTGTAAATGACATTATTTTGTTCTTCTTTATTGCTGAGTATAATTCTGTTGTGTGGACATCCCATAATTGATTGTGAATTTTGCTGCTATGAACATGGATATGCATATATTACTATAGTATTCTGATTTCAGTCCCTTTGGAAAGATACCCAGGAGTGATATAGCTGGATCATATAGTGAATCTATTCCCAATTTTCTGAGCAATCTCCACATGATTTCCATAGTAGCTGTACTAGTTTGCAATTCCACCAACAGTTTAGAAGACTTCCTGTTTCCCCACATCCTTGCCAGCATTTATTGTTATTTGACTTCTTGATAATTGCCATTTTGGAGTTAGATGGAATCTCAGTATAGTTTTGATTTGCATTTCCCTGATTGCTAGTGATGTTGAACATTTTTTCATGTATTTATTGGCCCTTTGTATTTCTTCTTTCATGAAGAAGCTCCTAGAATTGTTAATACCAAACTATAATATCAAGTTCTGGTAAGGATAGGAAACAGTACAACTTTCATACCTTGCTGGTGTAAATGAAAAATGGTACGGTCACTCTCAAAATCTGTTTGACTTTTTAAAAATAAAGTATATATTTACCATGTGACCTTAGAGAAAATAAAGCTTGTACACACACACACACACACACACACACACACACACACATCTTATATTGGATGTCTATAGCATCTCCATTCATAATTCTCCAAGTTGGGAGCAATCCAAAAGTTCTTCCATAAATTAATGGTTAAACAAAATATTATACAACCATGCAATGAAATACTAGTTAGAAATACTAAAAGACAAAACCATTGATACTTGATGACTGTCAAGGATAGAGTGTAAGCAGCCAGTCTCAAAAAGATTTTATACATTACAAATTCCACTTATAAAACATGCTCAAACAGAAATATAATGACGGAGAACATATCAGTGGTTGCCAGGGGCTGGGATTAGAGTAGTTTGTGGGTACCAGCGTAGTTTTTGAGATGACAGGACTATTTTCTTACTATGATGGTAGGTATCCAAATCCATATATGTGTTAAAATATATACCCCCAAAAGTCCATTTTACTCTATGACATCCTACAAACTACAAGTTATTTTAAAAAACGGTGCTAATCTAGAGAACAAATTCTCCAAAGACAACAAATTTATTTGGAAATGGAGATTACCATGGTGCCATAGTAAACTGTGGGTGTTTTCATAGAGGCTGAGGCAAGATGAACTTCCTAAAAGGAAGGAAAGATTGATTATGCAATTCACCTTGAAACAGTTATCCTACAAGTATGGGTAATGGGTGGACCTGCAGCTGCTGGGCAGACGTCCTTGTGGAAGTATGTTCTGTGTAAGGTTGTACTGGCTTACCTGCAAAGTTGTGGTTTTGACAGACTCTTTTGTGACAGTTTTTGTCCTCACGCACACATGCATGAGATCCCCTTCCAGCATAGTTTATTTATTAAACCTCCCAGCTTAATTTACTTATTTATTTTTGTTAGAGTTCGACAAAAGCGACTCCCATTTTAATACTTACAACTTTCACATAGGAGATAGAAGGGGGTGGGGAGAGAAGAAGAAAGAAAAGAAAAGAAAAGCTAGGTCAAAAGAGGCAACAAAAACTGCAAATGCAGGGCCTTGGTTCCCTCTTAGCCACATCAGGTGATTTATAACTCTTCCTAGTTCTCAGCACCTGACATGGCACCTAGATGTGACAGCATAGTTAATGTTCTGGCTTCTGAATTTCCATGTGTCTGGACAGAGGACTCAGTCACCTGGGCAAAGGCTGGCTTTGGGACTCCACTCAGCTTCCACCCCCTTTATGTGTTGGTCCTCACGGTTTGCCTTACTGATCTTCCCATCTATAAACTGGATCCTAAACCAATTTCTAGACATGTGGCCTTTACCCTAGTGAAATATTAAGATGCTCAGTTAGCTTTTTAAGCAACCAACACCTTGGGGCTCATCTCTTGGACTGAATCTCTGACACCTTTATTTTTAAAGACTTTTCAATGCAAGCTCAATGGGAAAACCAGTATGAAACCATGGGGTGAGTTAGGTTGCCTCCATGAGCTTTAGTTTACAGCCAGTTTTCCCTGCTGGTCTAACCTCCAAAGTATGGGTGCTGGTAGTGAGTCCTGTGTGCAAAGAAAGGCTGCAAGTCAGCTTCAGTTCTAAGCCTGCCTGTGGCACATGGGCATGGATCCAGGGACCAGGGAAACATGTGTCACCAGGGTGCATGGACAATGGAGCGAGACTTCTCTGGTTTCAGCTGTGGAGCACCTAGCAGTTCATTCCTAGAATATGGAGTGAGAAAAAAGGACCTATTTCCAATAAGTGAACAATTCTTGATGATCCAGGATTCTCTATATACTCTGTGTCATTGGCTCCTCAAAACATTGAATCCTCAAAACATGACTATAGGAAAGTGGCGATCATCAAATTAAGCGATTAGCCCAAGACCCTACATTTTGCAAGTTAGGAGCGATGAGATTAAGATTTGAACAGCTAGGAGTTTTAACCACTACTTAATTTTGAATCCAGGTTAAGGAACACAGGATTTAGAATTATATGCATTTGGAGTCATATTACCTTTCTATCATGTACTAAATATACAATGGTGGGCAATTCATTAGAATCTCTCTGAGCCTGTTTCCTAATCTGAGAAACTGGGGGTGATAATAACTGCTGTATAGGGGGAAACATGGGGTGCAAGATAGAAATAGTGCTCTGTGAATGCTGCAGGTCATAGCAGTTCACCCTGGAGCTTCCCACTGAAGTGGGGTGCTTTGCCACTTTACCCCATAATCCCAGGGGTTCTTCCTGCATTATAGTTTTTGCTATTAGACCCAAACCAAATTCTCTCTCTCTCTCTCTCTCTCTCTCTCTCTCTCTCTCTCTCTCTCTCTCTCTCTCTCTCTCTCTCTCTCTCTCTCTCTCTCTCCCCTCCCTCCTCTCTCCCAAAAAAACAAAAAAACATGCATCTGTTTTTACCTCTACTTTTTGTTTTAGAAAGCACCAACTCTTTGGGCCATACCCAGCCCACATTCCTGCTTTCTGCTCTATCTGCTCATCCCACATTTGCACTGACCTCCAAAGCAGCCTTTCCCCACGACCAGCTCCCTCCTCCGCCCCACCTGATCTTGTCAGCAGAAGGTCCTGGTCCCCACCTGAACACCTGAACTCGGCTTTGTGAAATGGCTTCCTGGAAAGCTGTCGTCTTCAGTTAGTATGGATAATAGGATTATTCTATCTGTGTAATAATAACATGTTCAATTTAAATTTAAAAAAAAGTCTCCCCAGTCAGTTAAAAGCTGCTGTTTGGTGCCGATATATTATTTCGGTAATGAATAATCACTGATGATATTATTCTGGATGCAGTTACCATGCAGCGATGTGAATAAAATGCATTAGATGGAAAATTGTATTTCAAGTAAATATATGCACTGGTAGAAATGTATTACCACCCATTAATATGCATTAATTCGGAACCAAATGCCAACCAGAGTTCGCCTACATGGGTTTGAATGGCAGGCAATGATTTGGAAGTGGGAGGAAATAGGTTCAGATTTGGTCAAATAGACTGAGAAATAATGATGGGGGTGGTGGTTCATGATTCAGATACGCACTGGGAGAGACTATCATACTACCAGAACAGGCCTCGGAAGCATCCTCTCTCACCCCTTTGAGAGACTCCATCATCATTCGATAAGGGCTACTGATGGCTGTTGACATTTCTGACAGAGGGTCTCTTTTCCCTCTCCCATGATCTACATCTTCGAATATTTTTTCAGAAGAATAGAAAAAGGAAAGGCTGCACTTTTTTTTCCCTTTTCTTTCTTTCTTTCTTCATTTTTATTTATTCATTTATTTATTTATTTATTTACTTACTTACTTATTTTTTGCTAAGGTAAATACCTTGACATTTCATTTTACTCTCTCATTTTTTTTCAGTGTACAATAGGATCGACTGTCATGCTTATTGTCATCAAGTTGAGCTTGCCCAAATCTGAAATCTACAGAGATTCCCTTGTTAGCACAGAGGTCTAGACTCAAACAGTGAAGCTGGTGTCCCCATTCTTTAACAACATGTTCTCCAGTTCTCATTTTAGAGTGACTGAACGGGTACCTTAAAGTTCAAAGGGAATTTCCCAAGCATGCAACTTCCTACTGGTTTGATTAATTTTCTTTTTAAAAGGTACAATTTAAGCTTTTCTTTCATTAAAAGATACTCTACAAAGAATAAAAACACAATATAACATTGTGTGTGTGTGTGTGTGTGTGTGTTACTGGGGATTAAGGATCCAACCTAGGACCATTCTACCTCCAAGCCACACACCCCCAGTCCTATTTTATATTTTATTTTGAAACAAGGTCCCACTAAGTTGCTGAGTCTGGCCTCAGACCTGCAATCCTCCTGCTTTAGCCTCCTAGGCACTGGGATTACAGTTCTATGCCTCCATGCCAGCATGAAATACCACTTTTAACACACGTAACAAAGAACTATTATCCAAAGTATGCCCTCCAAAAAGCCAATAGATCAACATTTTAAAAAGCGACAGGAAGCCAGTACATAAACTGACAAATATTAGACTAGGCTTTTCACAAAGAAACTCCAAATAGCCAACGAATAAAAATGAGAAATTAGAACACAAAAACTAAAGCTATAATAAAGTAGCTTTTGCACACCTATCTGGTGGCATTATTATCATCATTATCATCATATTCATTAATATTAAATAGAGCAAAGATGTAGAATAACAGAAACTCTTATACACCGCTAGCTATAAATTAGTAAAAATCATTTTCAATACCAATTTCCTGCTATCTCCTAAAGCTGAAGGCATGCATGCCCTGTGAAGCAGCTATTATTCCAGAAATATATCCTATGCATATACCATATACTATGCGCATGTATATGAATGGTATATGTCATATACATGTACGTGAAGACTCAATAACATTGCCAAAAGTCACCTCTAACTGGAATCAGCCCCAATCCCCGTTATGAGTAGAATGGATAAAGGGCATATGGTCTCTCCACGCGGTTAAATTCAATACAACAATAAAAATGATCATGCTTTATCATCTGCAGCAAGATGAATGTCCCAGATGTAATACCGAGGTGAAGAAATTCATACATGCATACAATGTTACTGTCATTAGATATTGTCCAAAACCAGGAAAAGCAGCTCTATTGTTTAAGGATACATCCACTGTGGGGAAAAACACGCAGAGAAGCAAGGGAATGACGGTCACCAGCTCGGGAGGACAGCTACTTCCAGGTGGAAGAGAAAGACACAGAGCTGGGAATCCAGGTGCCCATGAGGACACTGTTTGCTTTAAAATTCTTCATTTAACTACATATAACTTTATCCTACTCTTATCTCTATGCGTGTATATTTTGCAATAAGAGTTAATGAAACAAAACTGAAAGGTCACCCTGCCCACCTCCCCAGTGGACGGCTGCAGGGACCTGAGCTTCTCGCCATGTGTCTCTTTCCAAGCTTGCAGGTCACACCACCTGCGCTTTGCATGCTGACAGTCACCTTGTTTGAGTCATTGGCTTGGAGGGTGGCACTGGGACAGATGACCACCCTGTCCCACTTGACATGTGTTCTTCTGGTTCTGAGATGCTGCACTCCTTGTGATTCTCCTACATCACTGGCTGCTCCTCCATGGTGCCTCTTACTCTGCCCCACTTGAAATGGTGGAGGAGCCCAGGGCGCAGGCTTCCCATTCTCCCTCACATTCTTCTCCCTACTTCTCTTCTATCCTCCTCTTTCTTCCCTTTTCCTCTTCTCTCTCTCCCTGGATGATCTCATCTCTGTATGGTTTCAAATACATTCCTCTCACCGGCCGCCATCTCTCATTTGGCTTCTGAGCTTCAGAAGTCTGTTTTCCTGTTCCTGTGGCATGTGTGTGCCCAAGAGGAGTATCAAGGTTATCATGTCCTAAACAAGGATTCTGAGTCCCTAGAGCTATTGTCAACCCTGTTTCTCTTCCCATAATCTTCTCATTTTAGGTGTGTGTGTGTGTGTGTGTGTGTGTGTGTGTGTGTGTGTGTGTGTGTGTGTGTGTGTGTACCTGTGTGTGTGTGTGTGTGTGTGTGTGTGTGTGTTTATGTTTTGGTGGTTCTGAAGACTGAACTCAGAGATGTTCTACCTCTGAGTGACACCCCCAGCCCTATTTTATTTTATTTTTTACTTTGAAACAGGGTCCTACTAAGTTGCAGAGGGCCTCACTAAGTTGCCAAAACTACCCTTGAACCTGTGATCCTCCTGTCTCAGCTTCTTGAGTACTGGGATTACAGGCATACACCAGCACTCCTGGCTTCTAGGTAAATATTTAATTCATTAAACTAGGTTCCAGGGTGCAAGCCTAGGATCTGTGCCCAATTTCCTCTCCCCCCCACCCCAGTGTCCCATCTTACCACTTTAGCCTGAAGCTGTACCTGAACTTGTTCACTTCTCTCCATCCACACTGCTCAGACTGTGCTTGGGACCACCATCACCTGTCCTGAAACTGCAATGGACTCTTAATGAGCCCCTCAACTTCCACCACTCACCCTCTGCAACCAATTCTCTCTGCCCAGTAGCTACAGAGATCTTGAAGAGTAAATGATGCATCACTACACAGTAATCAGTGTGCCAGAGCCTCCAGTGCACTTACCATGGAATCCACACTCTTTCCCAGGCCTTCTTCCCGGCCCAGGGCACCAGCCTCATCTCCAGTCACTGTTCCACTTTGTTATAAATGCCAGCACCTTTTCTCTGCCCCACCAAAATTAAGACTGTTTCCTGTAAATGCAAGGCCTTTGCATTTCCTGTCTCTCCCCCCACACACCCAGAACACACTCCCCTCCAGTCTTCCGGTGACCCTCCCCTTCTGGTTATCTTCTCCAAGAGGCCCTCCCTCTGGACCCTGCATCCTGAAGTGGCTCTCTGGGCATTTCTCCATCCTGGTCCCTGCTTTACTTCCCTTGGTTAGTAGAGATCTTGTCCCTCATTATGTTCTTAACAGAGCCTGACACTCAATGATCAAGGAAACACTTCAACTGACTCTAAGTACATATGCAAAATTCTCAAAGGCAATGTCAACCTTCTGTGCTGGGGAAGGGGAGGGAGTGGGGTGAGGGCAGAGGGAAACTCACCAAGTGCTTTCTGCAAGTATGTCCCTATCATTCCGAACTTCATTACGATGTGTAATTGCAATGCATCAATAGAAGTATACTTAAAATTCAGTAAAAGAAAACATGGATATGCAAAAAACATTGACTGAATAAATGAATGAAAGGGAGTCTTTCCTAACTAAGTGACTTTGTCTTTACTCGCATTTTAATGGTACATAGAAGCTGGTGTTCATAGTTTATACTACAAGACCCTGTGACTATAACTGAGTTTTAAGGATTACAATAATTGTTAAAAGCAGCCATTATGTTGTGTAGCATGGATGAGGGTGAATGAAAATTCTTGTTTGCTTCTGGCATATGAATAACACCATAAAATTGAGAATTCTTTGAAGTTGGATGGCAACATTTATCAGAAGCTTAGCAAATATAGAGGATTTAAATGGTATATACGCTTCTAAGGTTGGGGTGGGGTATGAATATGTATGTAGCGGTGCAAAACAAAACCCCCAAACTACAAAACAAAGCCCTCAAACTACAAAAAACTCTGGAAAACAATTTAAATATACAATAGGTAGAGGCTGGCCCAATAAGTTATCTAGGAAGTTGAATATCTTATAATCATAATTATGCTCTGAAGAATTATTTAATATCATTGAAAGTTGTTATTTTAAGTTGTTAAAGGTATTTACTATGTAATCTTGTTTTCATCAAAGAAAAAACACCATGATATTTGACTATATAAAATTTGCCTAATGAAAAGGTTGAATAGGCCTATGGCACAATGAAAGCCGTGGGCGGTAGAGTTATGAGTCAATATCTGTATTTTCAAAAGCTTCTACAATGCACTATATGTTTCAATTTATAAAAATAACAATCTGTCAGGTTTTTTAAAAATATAAAAAGGCATAAAATGAAAAAGAATGGCTCATCCATCCACTAGATAATTCTTGTTGATATTTTAAAAAGAACATTGGCACCGTGTACAAAAAACAAAACAGTGCAAAGTAAAATGTAAAGTGAAAGCTTTCCTCATTCCCTTCCCCTTTTTCATTTTCTCTTCCCAACAGTAGCCTCTATTCACTTACTTGAATGCATAGATTTTTTTTCCCCTCATATCTGCTTCATTTTGCCAATAGCTGTAGAATTGTAAGGAAGTGCTGTCATCTAGTTAAGGGCTTTCTCAATGATTGACATTGGATTGTTCTCAGTATTTTTTTGCTATTATGATAAGATGACGTAGAGTGAAAGGAAATCTGTACAAGTTTATTTCCTGCATCAGCATGTTTGTACCATTTTATGTTTTGATAGATATTATGAATTGCTTCCCAAAAAGTTGTCAGAAATATTTGTGAATTGCTTTTTTGGTGGTGGATGCCTCTTATTCCATGTTACAAGAAGATATTCTATTCTTCCCTTTAAAGAATAAAGAAAACCAAATTCCCAACTCAGGATAGGAAATCTGGGTGATTTCCAATGCCACCATTACTACACATGTTTTAAGGGTTCTGCCAATCATGCCCAGAGGCACAAGAGAGTATCAGTAACTTGTACAATAAGAAAGACAATTTGTAATAGGGGCACGAGCACTAGAATGGGAGCCCTGATCTTGGCTTTTAGGTTTGTGTAGAGGGCATGTGACATAGGGTGCTATGTGCCCTTGAATTTGGGGAGAAGCTCCAGTGTCATTCAGGGATGACCTCTGAGTCCAAGAAGTGGGTCCCTTGCACAGCCCACAATGGCCCAGTGTTGTGAAGCCACAATGGACACCATGCAGTGTCCCGTGGCCAGGGAGACCTTGGTACAAGGGAAAGGTTATGGCATGGCCCCATGGTGCCAGTTCTGTGGCTGGACCATTGTGCTCCTTGGGGTATGTGGGCTTAGAGGGAGTAGGTCAGTGACACTGGAAACATGTGACCTTCACATGAAAAATTCCTAGCATGCAAGTTCATTATGAATGAGCTCTTTAGCATTTCAAAGTTCAGAATTAGGCCTTTTCCACCCAAGCAAGGTGACGGGAGCAAATAATGTGTCTGTTGAACATTATCCTCCCAAATAGCCACTGGATATGAGGTCAAGTGGAGTCTTTTCAGTAGGCTGAATTCCGTGGTTCCAATCAGATTTGCTTACTCTATCTGTTTTCAGGTATGCATGACTCTTGAAGTATTTTACAATTTTAACAAAAAGCGTATTGGTTCCGCTATTCTCAAAACTCAGCCATTTGTAGAATACAATATGTGCAGATTGTACAACAATCCCATGTCATTACTTCAGAGCAGATAGAGTGAAGAAGTCTTTGTTGTGCTGAATCCAACAAATGAATGTGAAGAAGATGAGATCATTGTGGCTCAAGATACTACTCTCTTCTGGAGGGAAGAAAATGACTAGTCATTTGCTTAAATATTACAAATACTTCCATTGGCTTCTGACATTCAGAGTTAACTAGTTATACAAATACACCATATTATTTACATGCCACTGTATAGCAAAAGACCACAAATGTAGCCAACTGAAACCATCCACATTTGTTGTCTTATAATTTGGTGTGTCAGAATTTAATCAGAGATTAGACAAACCATCCTCTACCTCAAAGCCTTCCCAGAGGGTTGTAATCAAATTGTCTGCTAGGACTGGGATCTACCAGCATCTGGTCCCAGCCCACTTGCATTGTTCTTGGCAAGATTTGGTGTGTTGCAGGCCATTGGACTAATAACCTCAGTTGCTGTTGACTACTGGGTAGAGGTGCCCACCTATTTGCCACATGTTCTCCCATGTCAAAAGTCAAAGTCAGCAAGCGAGCAACAGGATGCAAATTTCCCTGATAGTCACTTTGCATCTCATAGTCTTAGTAATACATCTCAAGCATAAATCACATTATGTCATCCCTCTGCTTAAGATCCTCTAATAGCTTACCATTACATTTAGGGGGAAAGATCCAAATTCTCTACACTGGGAGTATATCCAGACATTGTCTACTTCTCTAATTTAACTCCTTCCATTTTCCAACCTTATAATTGTGCTTTTCCACAATCATAATTATACTTTCCCTCCCCTCCTCCTAATGCACCAGCCTCATTTCAATCCCAAGCTCTTGCACATGTGGTCCCTTTTGTCCTTTGTGTTGTATTCAAAGGTTGGTTCTTTTGTATACTTCAGGTCAAATATCACCTCATTAGGGAGGCCTTTGTTGGGCACTCAAAGAAGTCTCACCACACCTGTCATGCTTAATCACACCATTAGTATTGAGCATTGCTATGAATTGTCTTGTTAATTTATTGCTTTTTATTATCTGTCTCCACCCACCAAGATTTAAAATACATGTAGATAGACTGGTGACTTGTTCATTGTTTTTGCAGTATACTATTTAGTGGATGGATGGATGGATGGATGGATGGATGCATGCATGCATGCATGGATGCATGGATGGATGGATATTTGTTCTGGAGTTTCTCCAGAAAACCATGAGGTGGTAGCATTGGGGGGGGGGGCATGGTAAAGGAAGATACACTCCTGAGCCTTGGGAAGACCACCAGACTTAGAGTAGTCTCTTTCTGTCTGCCTCTTCTCTATGCCAATCTGAACACAAGGTTCAAATCCCTCATAAATGGAAAGTTAAGAGGGTGAGGTGTAGAGCGATTTTGCCTCTTAAAGTTGTGTGGTCCAGAGAGTCTTGTACACTAAGACAGAACAGGTCTAAACATCCAAGGGGAAAAGCAGTAGGTTGGCAGTTGCAAGCAAGGTGGCCAAAAATAGGAGCAGTCCAAGAGTCACAAAAATCCCGGCTCTGGGGACTGGAGAATGCTGCAAGAAACATCAGCTGCTCAACAGACTATATCTAAGCAAGACCAAGAATCAGGAAAATACTCCCAGAGGAGAGGAAACTGAGCAAGGACAGACAGGGGTCCTAGAAAGGAGAGGTTCTATCTGAGTTCAGGAAGAAACATCTCAAAGTGAACGAGGTGGTCTCTATGTCATTCACTGCAACTGGGCCTCAGCCCAGATCTTCAGTGACATTAAAGAAGGTAAGCCATCTTCTCCTTGCTATTTCCCCCTTGCATGAGAGAGAAAGTCTGTCCATTGGGGTCCATGAGACCAAGAAGGTAGTTAAGGTCCTGGTCAAACTGCACCTTCTTGGGCCATATACTGAGAGCAGTGTGGTCATCTCAGGACTCAGTACCTCTCGATAAAGAAAATCACACTGAACAAGCCGGGTGTGGTGGCACACGCTTGTAATCCCAGCATTCGGGAGGCTGAGACTGGAGGATCCGGGTTCACGGCCAGCCTCAGCTACCTAGTGAGGCACTCTGCAACATAGTGAGACCCTGTTTCAAAATAAAAGAATAAGAAAATAGGGCTGGGGGTATAGCTCGGAGGTAGAACACCCCTGAGTTCAATCCCCAGTACCGCAAAAAAAAAAAAGAATATTTAACCCTTTCCAATGACATATGACATGTATCAGTGTACTTCCCTTCCTGAGCCTTAGTTTCCCCACCTGTAAAACAAGAGGAATTGACAAGAACAAGGAGTACACACTCCAATGCTTCCATGAACTAAGATGGTCTTGTGAGTTTACAAGATGGATCTGGTAGAAAGTAGGGGATTCTGAGCAAGTACCCCCTTCTCAGGGGAATTGGCTTATGAAAATAAACCAATAAATCATAAAAAATATTCAGGCTGAGCATCGTGGTACACACCTGTAATCCCAGTATTTGGGAGACTGAGAGAAGAGGATCTCAGGTTCAAAGCTAGTGAGATTCTCAGCAACTTAGCAAGACACTGTTTCCAAATAAAAAATAAAATAAGGTTGTGGATGTAGCTCAAAGGTAGACTGCTTCTCAGTTCAACCCCTAGCATCACACACACACACACACACACACACACACACACACACACACACACACATACACACACCAAAAAATAAAAAAAAAAATATTGAGAACATCAAGTAAATATGCATGCCAGCTACCAGCTTGTAACTTCCAGGAGAGAAAGAGCCTCTGAGATCTCCATCAGAGCTAACACAATTTTTCATTCTACTAATTTTAACTGCTGCTAAGAGAAATGTGAATTTGGTACATCTCCTTCATTCCAGGAAAGACTGATTCCATTTCAGTGAAAGGGAGGCTGGAGGCGCTGCCTAGGTGCCAGCCTGTGGGAGAGGAGACCTTGATTTTGCTCCCTAGGCATTGTGGTAGGGTCTGTCTCCTGCCCAGCTCCCCATTTCTGCTCAGTGTCGCTGCCCAGTCAGTACAGCTCAGGTTTCCTGTGAGTTCTACTCACCTTTGTGAGCACAGGAGACTTGAGGAGGGGAGTGAAGCCAGCACCCATCCGCGGGGCTTCGTGTAAGCACATGAGACTAAAGTAGCATCATGGGACCAACACAATACCCCAGGGGCCGGTGTCTTCTCTGCGGATACCTTCATGCAGCACAGAAACTGCACAACCCAGGGCAGCATCCCTGAAGGGAGGGAAGGAGATGCCTGCAGAGAAGTGGAAGAGCAGTAGTGAGTGAATGGGGGTGGGCCTGAGTCAATGATACCCAGGCCTGCAAAATGTCTACAAGGCACGTGGAGCCACAGTATCAGCTCTCCTTCCATGAGTTCCCCAGTCCCCCTTGATGGCTCAGCACAGGTGTTTTAGCATTTAGCAGGTAATAAACTTTTTGGTTAACACTTTTTTTTTTTTTCTGGAAGGGCTCAGGGTGGTTCCTGAACCTCCCTATGCAACATCTGGGTTTGCTTCTCAATTTAGCATGATGGCTGATGACAGGTAGCCTTCCCCGCCTGCTTATGAGCTCAGCAGAAAGACTTCCACAGGCCGCTCTCTCCAAAGGACAGTGAATCTGCCCTTTAGTCTTGTGTCTTTCGTCTTGTGTCCCTCCTCTCTTAGAATGACTCCAGCCTCCACTTGCAATCCCCAAGTGTGCATGTTGTAAAAGTGCCACTTCAACCCCTCCTTCCTTAGAACCCTCCTTTAATGTGCTTTGCACCCTCCCCACCTGCAGAAATACAGAAATATGAAATTCTTTGCTTGGGGAACTCTCAGCAGATTCATGAATATCACAAAGATGCATCCTAGCATCTTTTCCCTCCAGCCCCCCAACACGTTGATACTCGGCGCACGTTCGCAAGGAAAAGGCCAGTAATTGGTTTTGCTGGGGGAACAACCTCAGAGATAAATGTCCTGTGTACAATCATTTACCTTCCCTGGGTGTGCGTGTATTTCTGTCTCCGGGGCCGGTCCCTCTCATTGCTCACTCCTCGCACCCAGAATGCCACCGTGGTGACGGAGGGGCTGTCAGAGCCATCACAGGACAGCTTTTGGAGAAGGTGCATCATTTGGATGACGAGAAGGCTTGCTGCTTTTCTGGCTCAGGCAGACAAGCGCGTGGTTCCAAAATCAATTTGCTCCTCCTTCACACAAGCCTCCTTTTTAGTTATCATGCCGGAAAGAAAGTCTTAAAAAGAAAGACTCTTTGGCAATATTAATTTGCATGCACTGGAAGGTGTGTATGAAGGAAAGAACCATGTGAAATCTGCACCATCTTCACCTACAGAAGGAAATCAGACTGTTTCTCATTGAATGCAAGGAAGCCATTTTCTGGCCTCATTTTCTGGCCTCAGTCCTCTTGGCTCTTTGGTGTTTCCCTGACTTGTCAGCTTCCTCCCCTAAGCACCCTCTAACACCCTTGGGCCAGCTCCATCAAGCTGTGCCATTCTGCAAAATACCAGGCTTCTTGCACCCCTGCATGTGCATGTGCTCTTTGGACTGAAGAGCCCTTCCCACCTCGACTGCCTTTCTGAACCTCCTCATCTTTCTCTACTTGTATGAGAAGCACCAGCTCTAAAAGCTTTCTTTGACCTCTCATGTCCTGTCTGTGTCTTTATTTTCCTGAGCACCCTCGGTCCTGTGGACACTGATCATAGAGATTCCTATGCTGCGGGTTTATCCTTTGGGGTTGCTTCTCTGCCCCCCCTGCCCCCATCTAGGGTCAGTGAGTTCATCAAGGATGGGGCTGATAGCATGAATCGGGACATCAATTTATCCCCAATTCCTGTGCAGCCGTGATACCCTTGTTTTACATGTAAGTGGAGAGAGAAGGGCTTCAAGCCCTTCACCTACGAGAGGCCTTTACTAATTGACACCATTCCCAAGGGAGAGAAGAGAGAATAGTTTGTTTAGATTTGGACATGCCTAGGTTTTCATTCCAGCTCTAAAATTTTTATTTAATATGGGTGTTCTAGGAAGATAATTGACTTCTCAACCCAATTTAAGGGAACTGTTCTCACAAAGGACCCCAAATCTCCCTATTCTTTGAGTGATTCATTCATTCATTCATTCATTCATTCATTCATAATGTTTACTGAAGGCTCTGACTCAGGTTCTGAGCAAAGGAAAGGAAGCAGAATACAGAGGTCCCTCAGATGAAAACAGTAGAGTCCAGATGTGACATAAGTGCACACATAGCCACATCACCAAGGGATACATGTGCTGTCTTGAAGGCACCATGTGGAAATGCTTGCCCTGAAATATACAAACTCCAGGCTAGTCAAGTCATACCCTCTGCTGAAAATCAGCATGGCAGAGAACAGGAGGACCGGGTTCCAGTTTTTGATCTGACCCTAAACTAGCTGTGTGATTTGGGGAAGGTAATTATCTTCTCTGAGTCTCTGTCCCTTCACCTATAAGATGATGTTAATATTGTCTGCTGGCATGGTTAACATGAGCTTGAAAGGTCTGGCATCTGGAAAGTCTAGTAAGTACTGATAAAGATGAGCAAAACCTCCTCAGTTCCAGCTTCCTGCTAAGAAATGTGTGTGTGTGTGTGTGTGCACATGCCTATGCTGTGTGTGTTCATGCACATGCCTATACATCTGTTTTGTGTGCATCTTCTCATTCCTCTTGTTTCTTTGATGCCTCTTCTCATATCAACTAATTTCTAGTTACCCAATTCTTGTTCTGGGACCTTCTCATATTCATAACATTAAGGGGAGATCAGAATCAGAATGGCCTGTGTCCGCTGAAGATCACAAGAAGGAAAATTATCTCGTACAGGCATATGTTAGAATTTGCAAAAGTATGCAAAGCCAGCTATGTGAATCCTAAAACATCAACCAAGGATTTACTCCCTATCACTGAAATTATTTTTTGTCAAAACAAAAACATATATCATGGCCACTTCAATGGAGGATTGACCTACAACTGCCATCACTTGTTCTAAACGGAGGTGTGTTTACTCCTTAGTGTTCCTTCTAATGTGCCACCATCTGGGTGTCACTCATTCATTCATGAAGGACCCAGAATATACTGGGGTTAGTACTAGTTCCCCATCATGCAGTGGCCCCTTCTACTGGGATGTACAGACAAACTATCCATGTGGAAGCTAGGCATGGTGGTGCATGCCTGGAATCCCAGTACTTGGAGGGCTGAGACAGGAGGATTGCAGGGTCATAACTAGCCTTGGCAACCTCGTGAGACCCTCTATAACTTAGTTTCCAAACAAAGAATAAAATAGGGCTGGGGGTGTATCTCAGAAGTACAATGTCCCTGGGTTCAATCCCCAATACCAACACACACACACACACACACACACACACACACACACACACACACCAAAACAAAAACAAAAACAAAACAAAAAAACCCAGTCATGTAGAATTATGTGTTGTGTGTCTATATGCATGTACCTGCCTGGCCATATACATGCTATATGTATGTGTACAAGTGTGCGTGCATGTATGTCTTATGTCTATAGATGTGTGGTTGCATGTATATGTACACACATGTATGTATATAAACACCCATATATGTATACATGTGTGTTCTGTACATGTTTGCATGAGTGTGCATATGTGTGCATATGTTCTATTCTATTGATCTAACCTTGCTCTTTTAACTAAGTTTTATGTTGGTGGTCAGTGTAGTAATTATCTTACTGGGAAAATGAATTTCTTTAGGGGATATTCTGCTATTTATTTTATAGGATATGGTATAAACTCAATTTGTAGCTGTTATAAATTTGTCCCTCGAATTTCTTGTGTTGGAAAGTCAACCCCCAGATTCCCATGTTGATGGTATTTGGAGGAGGGGGCTCTGGGAGGTCATTAAGATTAGGTGGGGGAGGACAGTGGGCCTCATGCTGGAGGACATGCCTGCTCTGCCCTGCTGTGCCACGCCCCGTGCCACCTCGTGACAGGACATAGTTACCCTCACTGGGTACCACTGCTGTGATCTTGAGCTTTTCAACTTCCAGAAATGAATCTGTCTCTACTCTTTGTGAATTGCCTACTGTGTGGCATCCAGTTACAGCCACAGGAAATGGACTGCGACTCTGCCTTTCCATAGATTCTAGTTACTGTCTCAGAAACTCCACTTACCCCTGTCCCTCGGCTGAGTACCTGGTGCAGGGCAGGAGCAGAGCAGGCTCTCAGCAAACACTTGTCAGACCACAAGACAAGCTTCCCGAGTTCCTGCCTCCTGTGCATCAGGCCTGATG
Organism: Graphiurus murinus; assembly: GCA_004027655.1. Taxonomy (NCBI): domain Eukaryota; kingdom Metazoa; phylum Chordata; class Mammalia; order Rodentia; family Gliridae; genus Graphiurus; species Graphiurus murinus. The sequence goes on from PVLC010001666.1 coordinate 115,603, forward strand.
GGGTCTGGGCAGCTCTGATATGGCTTTGTCCTATCAGGAGGCACTGTATGGCCTGAAATAAGTCTTAGACTTGGGAAGTTCACAGTTCATCCAATTCCAATGTTAGCCCATTGTTTTTTTTGTTTTCCCAGAAATGCAAATACCACGTTTTCCAATACACTGCCACTGAGACCTCCACCAGGCTCATTAGCATTCCTCTGACAAAACACAGCAGAATCACACACCCTGGGTGTCCTGTCACCTGCCAGGTGAGAGATGTTGAAGACACCCAAGCAGAGCGATGACGAGCAGTGTCACAGTGTGGGTAACCTCAATGCAGAGTCAGGGGAGGAAAAGAAGGGACCTGAATGCTGCCGCTGGTGACAGAGCTGCCTCTAGAGGAAATTAAAAGAGGAACAGAGGAAATGAAGCTGGAGATGGTGACAGAAGACGACGCTGAAGCCAAACCGCTTGCTCTCAGGAATTTCACTTTTCATGGGGTGGAGCCCAGTGTGGCTGTGCTCAAGCCAGACTTTGCAGGACAGCCATGGATGAGAGCTGGGCACAGTCCAGGTCTGCTATATCCATAGCTCGGCTGAGATGTGGCCTGCAACCCAACCACATCTGGCTTTCTCTGACCATGATATAAAGAATTTTCATACCCCTTCACAAACTTGCAGGTTCTGTTTACCAAGACGATGTACAATGTACAATGTACAGGTGGCCCTCCGCATTCATAGGTTCAACATGCATGTATTAAACTGACCTTGCATCAAAAATATTTTAAAAAGCCAGGCAAGCCGGGCGCGGTGGTGCGCACTTGTAATCCCAGCATTTGTGAGGCTGAGACCGGAGTATCCTGGTTCGCGGCCAGCCTCAGCTATAAGTGAGGCACCCCGCAACTTTGTGAGACCCAGTTTCAAAATAAAATAAAGAATAAAAAATAGGGCTAGGGGTATAGCTCGGAGGTAGAATGCCCAGTACTGCAAAAAAAAAAAAAAAAAAAAAAAAAAAAGCCAGGCAGGGTGGGGCACGCCTATGATCCCAGTACTTGGGAGGCTGAGACAGGAGGATTACTGATTTGAGGCCAGCCCTAGAAACTCAGTGAGGCCCTCAGCAACTTAGTGAGATCCTGTTTCAAAATAAAAATAAAATAGGGTTGGGGATATAGTTCAAAGGTGGAGTGTCCCTGGGTTCAATCCCCAGTACCACACAAAGTATGTATTTAAATATGTGTGTGTGTATATATATATATATATATATATATATATATATATATATATATATTTTTTTTTTTTTTTTTTTTTTTTTTTTTTTTTTTTTTTTTTTTTTTTTTTTTTTTGCTACTCTCATCTCTCTCACTTAGTAAAACCACGAGCGACTATGACCATGTTTATCAAGGACACGCTGCAAGTCGCAGTGATTGGTGACAGGTTTTAATTTCCTGCCACCGTCCTTCTGGAAACGCAAGCCCGTCTGGCCCCATAAAGAACAGGCAGCGCTGAGCTCCTGCGGGATGGACTTGGAGATAAGAACAAAGCCAGAGCCAGTCCTCAGTCCTTGTTCACTGAGCACCCACCAGCGAGCCCAGCTCTGGACCAAACACTGCAGAAACCAGGCACTGGGCAACCCTTCACATGTTAAGCAAAATATTTAGGAAATGATTTCAGACAGGGTATAGCCAGGTGCTACTTCCTGGAATTCAGAGAAGTGTATGAAGAACCATAAGAAGGACTAATTTCAATGTGAGTTGGCAGGAAACAGTGGAAAGTGGAGAAGAAGGTTCCAGAAGGGGCTGCATGTCCGGAGCCCAACTCAGGGCTCTGTTGGCAGGAGGAGGGAGGGAGATGCTTGTTTCCTAAATATCCAGCTTCGTGAGTGACAGCCCAGAGCTCAGAGGATCACCGAGACCAAAAGAATTTGATTTTCAAAATTCTTACTAATATCTAAAGCAATTCATTTTCATTAAATTTTCGTTATCAGCTGAAACCGGGTCGTCTCTGGCTTCTGTTTCCTCCCTCTAATCTTGCCCGTTTGATATCAACAGGGGCCTTAATGAAACAGTAGTGGGGGAGCCAGGTTGTCAGTCCAGCCTCAGATGCATTAGCCTGCAGGTTGCTGGGCTTACTGCTCTCCGCCTGTCCCTGCCTGATCTGGCCGCAGCGCCTTTGGTGGACAGCAGCCCCCTCTGCTCACAAGGGCACCTAGAACACTCCTGGCATTCCATCAATATTTCCTACAACTAAAAACATTTTAGGTTTTGATGTTTTATTCTTGGGTCTTTCATGCTGAGAAGGGGAAAAAAAAAAGTGCCCAGAGCTGGCTTGAGAGTCTGTTGGAGAAAAAGGTAAAACGAAGCGAAAACATTCTCGCTAGCTGGCTGTCAGGACCAGCTGCATTCTTGTCTCCTCTCATTCTCATTCTCTCTCTCTCTCTCTCTCTCTCTCTCTCTCTCTCTCTCTCTCTCTCTCTCTCTCTTTCTCATTCTCTTCTTTTCTGCCTCCTCTCTTCTAGTGAAGCATCTCCTTAAATACACCCACAGCCCACTGGTAAAACCACAACCAGGAGCCCTCCCGCTAGCAAATTGCTATCTGAGCCCCCCGAGCAACCACTGGTATTAGAGGCGGCTCCAGCTGTCCTCATGTGGATAATGACCAGGCAGGCGAGGTCGCGCTGCTTCACCCCGTGGAGTTAAGCACACCTCTGGAAGAGCGCCTGGCAGGAAGGGAAGCCATGCTGCAGGTGGAGGAACCTGGCGAGTATGGGGGCTTCAGAATCCTAAGACACCTGCCAGAGGCTGCAGACCCTGTGTACCTGCACGCCATACATCCACTGGGAACGAACAGGGTCAGAATCCAACCATGTTCTCCGCTGGAAAAGCACCTCAGGAGTGTGACAAGCAGGAAGCCTCCTCCAGCTCAGCTAGGGGACTCTGTTTTCATTCATTCAGAACCCCGGCTTGATTCTGCGGCACCGTAAGAGACACCGAGAATCCAGAAATGTGTAGGACAGGGGCCTTTCCCTCAAGGAAGCCAGGTCTTGTAAGGTGTAGGGCCATAGACCTCATGCTACCAAAACTGAAGATACAGTGGGCTGAGGGTTGTTGCTCGCCGCCTAAATAGTTAGGTTGAGCAGAGACTTCGAGCTGTTGCTCTAGTCATTAGACACTGGATAACTGCTGCTTCCGACCAAGACAAGGGAGCTGCGTTCCTCCCAGTTCTTCCCTCTCACAGCTAAGAAATCATAATGCGGCCAACCAGCAGATTGCCCTGTAAGGTACACAGTGGAAGAGAGGGCCCTGGGACCTGGGACTTGAGGAGCCACACAGAGGGAGTTGTCTGGGTGCTTTATTGCCTCATCTACATCTCAGACATGATACTGCACCTCCCACCCAGAACAGGGAAGAGGAAACAATAATAACAGCAGCAACAACAAAAGCTGTTCCCCCAGCCAAAGGGCCCTCTAACAGCAGATATCTGTTTGAGCACTGCTCTGCTCAAGTCCATTTCCAACGAACTGTAGTCCCTAAACAGGACCAGGATGAGCAAAACTTATTTTCTGGCCCCATATGAGTAGGAGGAGGGACCCAAATTCCCCTCCAGGGTAAGACTAGCAGGATCCATCAGGAAGCTGAGTCCACCCCACCTAGAGACCAGGCTCTGACTAATCAGGCTCCACTGCCTGACTGCATGGGGGTGTCAGGACCGCCCAGTGTTCAGCTGAACCTTCGCTCTCACCTGGCATCAACGGAACAGGAGCAAGTGGGGTGAGCCAGGGCTAGCCCCTTCATCTTCCCAGTCTGTGTTTCAGCATGGCTTAGCAAAGACCTGAACCTCCATCCCACTGACACCAAAAAAAAAGAAGCAAGATGGTAGGGAAAGAGAAAGGGAATGGGCAGGGCTCCTTTACACTCTGCTGATGTTGTCAGCATCTCGCAGAAACCTGAGCTCTCCCTCCCAGCCTGCAGCAAAGACACCACAGACAGGCAGTGGCCAGGGGCAGCCAGGCAGCCAGCCATGCGATTATAGCTTGAGCCGGTCCAGAGAGTGTGGAGAAAGGTGAAACCTAGAACCTGCCCCTTTCATAGGAACCAGCTGTGAAAGTCACCTTAGCTAAGACCCACAGGCTGTTGATGGCCACCGGGCTTTCAGATGGAGTATTAATTCAAACTCAATGAAATGACTCACATCCTCGGTGTCGGGTGTGTCTACGCACTTAAAGTACAGAGTAAAAGATGTTTCTGTGTTATTTGGGGTTTCCCGGCTCTAACAATCCCATAGGCAATGGGGTCCTAGAGGAAGAGTGTATTAATCAAGATTTGTCCCAGACACAGAAGTAATGGAAGAGGAGCCCCTGTCCTGAGCAGGGACTTAGAGAGGGGCTCAGACAGAAGATGTGAGGAAAAGGTAACTGAGTGGTGGAATGATTTGAATGAACACGTGGGAGTCACCATTACCGGGTGCAGAAACTTTATAGCCAGACTCTAACTGGGAGATGCTGTTTGTGTTTTCTTCACAGTGAAAAAACGACCATGTTCTGTAAGCACATGCATCTACCCCTCTGTGTGTGTGTGTGTGTGTGTGTGTGTGTGTGGCTACTAGGGGTTGAGCACAGGAGCATTCTACCTCCAAGCTAACCCCCAGCCCTATTTTATTCTTTTATTTTGAAACAGAGTCACACTAGATTGATGAGAGTTTCAGTACTTGCTGAGGTTGCCCTCGAACCTGCGATCCTCCTGTCTTAGTCTCCCAAATACTGGGATTACAGGCATGTGCCACTACACCCAGATGCATTTCCCCTTCTAACTATGCTTCGCAACTTCCACTGGACACATGCCAAGCTTCCTCTAGCTTCTCACTATCCTGCTTCCAAGAGGTCAGAAAACCAAAACCTTCTCCTGACCATCTGTACTTTGGGAGGTTAGAGAGAAGGTGCCCTGCTCTTAACCATTGTGTTCCCACTGACCCTAATCCACACCCCTTCTCCAGGAGCCAGAAAACCATCTATTGAAGGCTGGATTCCTGCTTGCATGGGCTGTGCCTGTAGCCCAGCCCTTCCTGCTTATCCTCCTGACCTCTTTAATGCTGGCGCCTCTGAGGAATTTCTGGAGGGCACAGAGGAAAAAAAGCCTGAGCCAAGGGCTCAATTCTGGAAGTCTTCTAATCTATCTCATTGACCAAGTAAATCTTAACTCCTGTCTGAAATCTCTCTTGCTCAAACAAAAGACTATGCATTCTTCACAGAGTGTGCCGCTGCTTAATGAAAACCTTAGTCCATTATGTCTTGTCACCGAAAGTGAGTTCTGACAATGGCTGAAAAACTTCCTGGAGAGATGACAGGGCACGTGTCCAACTCTTTAACAGACAATCGCGTGTGGTCACGCAGCTCTTTGTGGACTGGCAGGTGGGTAGGGACAGAGGTGCCTGCCACTCTCACTCTCTCACCTGCTGCCATGACCCACTTGGAAAAAATAAAATAAGGAGCACAAGACATCATCCCAGGATAAAGGAAGAGCAGACACTATCTGCCTCCACTAGGGGCTCTCTAAGGGCTTGTGTTAAAGAATTTGACATCCAGAAAGTATGTGTATTACTGCACATAATTTATATATTATGTTAACTTTAATAATGTGTTACATATTCTTTATGTCTTCTTTTCTCGTTTCCAAGATTGTAAGAATAATTCTGCCCTTGCCATACAGTCCATGAGATAATTAAATGAGCTATAAAATGCTAAGGATAATGGTGGACATAATAGTTAGGATCTCAGATAAGTGTTGCTGTTGTTATTATTGGTGCTGCCAATTTCATGCAGTGGTAATTCATTATGTTTATAAGGGATCTTCCATGGACTCAAAGTTTTCGTGTTCACCACAGGTTATTATCTTCATTTATAGAGTATCAAAGAAGTTAAGTGACTTGCCCTAGGGCTTAGACTAGTAATGATTGAGCTGGGAAGTGTTTGGCTTCAGACCACAAGGATCTGAAGCTTAGCTTTACTACTCTTTAGTTATGCAAGGTTGGGAACATTACTTAGTCTCTCTACCCATCCAGTTTTCTACTTAGAACAAGTTGTATGGTTCAAAAATGATAACGGATGAAAAGTACTTAGAACTATGTCTGCAAAAAAAAAGTATGTGCTAAATAAACTGGATATTATTATTGAACTAATATTTCTGGGTCCAGTTCTCTTTCTATTACATAACTCTAAAGACAACAAACTTCAGGATCTACTTTGAAGTTAAAATTAACTGGGAATTGGAAATACACACCTACTCTCATCTAAAAGGAGGTGAGACTAGGTACCTAAGAAATATGACAGAGTGGAAATGAATGACCTGAGAAAAGGGCCTAGTTTCTATTTTATTTTATTGTATATTTGGTACTGGGGATTGAACCTAGGGACATCCTATCTTGTTTTTTTGTTATAAGATTGAGCAGTGGATTCAGATGTTGTCATCCTGGTCTATCATGAATCCCCCCTCAGCATGTACCTATCTAGCATTCCTTACTGACACCTGCTGGGGCGACTAAGTGTTCTTCAGGTGATCTCCACTAACCTTATGGGATAAGAGTAAAGGTGACCTCTTTACTACTGGATGGTGGGGAAAGCCCTACATTTCCACTGATCCTCCTCAAATAGCTCTCTCTTGAGTAGGAAGAGGATATGGCACATTACTAACAAAGGGTTGGAAGCCTGGCTCTCCATGCCTTGAGGGAAGGATCCATTTCTACCCAGGATGGATGAAAGTCCTTGTTCCTTACTGGATTTTCTCTGCCATCCTCTCAGCAGGTCTGTTGCATGAACGTGGGAGCCCAGGTTCCCCACTTTATCCTCACTGGAGCTGGTGAGGATGAAGCACCCTCTCCCAGTCATATTTGTCTGGAAGATGATGGTTATTGTCTCTAAGTTTGCTGTCATCATCAAAGGACAAGGATACAGAGAACAGGATTTTGAAGGGCTTTCTTGCCTGCATCTGTAGCTGTGTCCAAGTTACTGTTTGGGGCTCCAAATTTGGGATCTATAAGGCACAGATATAGGTTTTGCCATGATGTGTTTTGTTGGCCCTTAAGTCATCAGAAGTCATCAGACAGTCTACCTTCTTTTCTCTGTTTTTCAGAAATTTGTTTGTTTTATATATAATGTCCAGGGATTTTAGTTGTACTGAGCAGAAGGAATAGCAGAAAATGCAACTACTCTGAAGTCTTGAAGGCAGAAGTCTGATTATTATTTTTGTTGTTGAAAACATTCGATATTTGGTCAAAGGGAGCATGTTCAAGTTGGATTCTGTCTTCCTTTGATATGATCTTAGCTGTCGTTGACAACTTCCTTGGTTCCTAGTGTAGTAAAATGCTTCAGGCTCATCATATTACTATCTGTATAAAAGAGTACATATGTGTACATTTTAAAATGACAATACCAATATGACTGATAGCAATGATTATGGAAAATGGTTCATATGTTATTTTTATTTTGTACTTTGCATGTAACATACACATTATTTGCTTCAGTTCCATTGGAAGAAACCCCAGGACCTACTTATGTCAAAAATGCTACATATGTGATATACTTTAAAGCTCATTTGTTTTATTTTTCTTACCAATGTTAGAGATTGCTTCATTCCCATTTTGATTTTGGTTATATTTTAGGATCTTTTTTGTAGATTATGTAGTCAGTTCCAAGTGACGTATATAAAATAAGGCATATATGGAGATGTCTGCCTTCTTTCTGAGTTCCCTCCCACCTTTTACTTTTCTGTCCCTGGTTCCCTGGTTTGAATCATTGAATAACAGGAAAGTGAAGGGTTTGTTATATGGAAAGTGAAGGGTTCTTGTTTTCTCTCATATATGGAAGCTAGAGAGAAACTGGGAAACCAAAGAGACTTAAGATACATGAGGAGAGATGCCAATAAGTAAGTGGAAGGTGATTAATGAAGAGAGGTCAAGTGGAAAGAACTTTGATGAAGGAAACAGTTCAAATAACACTGTGTGCATGTAATAAATTATCAATATCAATATCATTAACATGCATGAGGAGGGGAAGGAACCAAGTGGGATTGGGAGGGAAATACACCAAGTGCTGTGTGCATGTATGTTTCTACCACCCTGAACCCTGTTAAGATGGATACTTACAATGCACAAATAAAAGGATTCTTCAAAGCCTGCTGCACAGTGTGTTTTTCCCTCAAATTTATACTCTGTGTTAGTGGTATTTGATGCTATTCCTGTGCTAGTCCCCATTGTTTTCATTGTAGAGGCTCGATGACAGGTTCTAATATCTTGTTGGGCCAATACTCCTCTGTTGTTCTTCCTTTTCAGAAGAGTTTGTCTAGCTCATTTGTTTTGCCAAGTAAATTTATAATCGACTTGCTTAGCTTTTGAAAGAAAGGTAATGTTATTTGCTGAGAGCATTATATTAAGTTTACAAATTAGATTGTGGATATATTTTGAAGACATAACAAACAAAATTTCCAGAGAGATCAGATGGAAGGTGTAAGTGAATGAGAGCAGTTAAGGATAATGCCAAGGTGTCTGGCCCAAGAAAATGAAAGAATAGAGTAATCTACACCGTTCATCCCACTCCATGTCATCATGTAGGCTTTGTATCATGTCATATTGTCACAAGAGGATGAGATATGAGTACTTTAAGAGATTATACATGAGTATATATGTGTGTATAGATATATGTATATGTATTTATTATATGTGTGTGAGAGTGGTGCTGGGGATTGAATCCATGGGCATTCTACCTCTGAGCTGCACCCCTAGCCCTATTTCATCTTTATTTTGAAACAAGGTCTTTCCAAATTGCTGAGGCTAGACTTGAACCTGTGATCTTCCTTTCTCAGTCTTCCAAGTACTGGGATTACAGGCATGCACCAACACACCCAGATGATAGTAAGATATATTTTTGAGATAGAAAGATAGAAATCATACTCACATATCTTTTATTGCAGCATATTATTATAATTATTATATTTTATTATTAGTTCATTACTTACTGTACATAATTTATATATTAAACTTTATGATATATATGTATATGTAGGGAATACACAGCATATATAGGGTGTGGTGCTATGTATGGTATCAAGCATCCTCTGGGGTCTTGAGGCACATTTCTATAAATAGGGGGGAACTGCTGTATAGGCAGCATGTTGCAGCCATAATTCTCTTCAGGAAGACATCTCCTTGGTAGTCAATCTCTTGGTAATGATTTTATCCTACAGTGTCTACAGTGTTGCTTTTCTGAGTTCCATGGTCAAGCAGTAATAGCTTCTGGGTATCTTAATTATAGGAGGAATCCATTGGAAACATGGCGAGTTTCATAAAAGTGGATAAAAGACTGAGGCTTGGAAAATGGCAAGATCTATGTGACTATTGAGTGGCAGGGGGCAGGGAATGTAGAATCTGTGTCACTGAGAAGATATTTGATAAGAACATTTTCAAACTGGAGACATCCTCAGATGCCCAGCAAAGCCACTGAAGCTTCTAAGAGCTCACCCTACATATCCTGCCATCTTTGCATCACATCTTCCAAAATAAAAGTCCTGGACAGAAGTATCTGATTGGTCAAGCTAGGTTATATGCCTCTTCCCTGGCTGCCAGGTGGTGCTGCAAGGAGACAACTCTCAACTGTGGCTTCCATGGTGGGAGGTACGAAACTGCAATCTACCAACATAGTACAGACAATGGGGAAATTGTCAAATGTAAGAAAGAGTGGAATACTGGGCAGTCAAATTTAAGTGACAGAGTGTTCATCATGCATGATAAAAGAATTTGCAGATGTGGTAAGCTTGTCAGCGAACTCTAAGAGTAGCTATACCTTGAGACTAAAGGCATAGTTTTAACCCTAAATTCCAAAACACAGCAACACATGGATCCTAGAAATGGCCAGTTAATAAACTTAGGAATGTTAGAAGCAAAGAATGGGCTGAATTGAGGAATCAAGGCTGAACAGGATGAAGGTCAGGAAAGGAGTTGGTCAAGCAATATCCTCAAAGAGCTTATTAAATGGCTAATCTCCTACTGATGAAATATTGTAATGTACAAGAGCTAATGCATTCAGTTATGGGACTGTATTTCAAAAAGATCTTAAAAGCCTGGAATCCTGGGCCAAACATCCTAGAATAAATGGGACACAACGTAAGAGGGGCAAATGTGAAATTTTGCACATAGGTTTAAAAAAAGCAATTGTTCCCTTAGATGATGGAATAGAACAGACACCGAGATTTGAAAGATCATATTGCCTCATCTAACAGGGTTGTTAACTTGAAGCTCAGAAAAAAAGGTAAAGAATTCCCTAAGGATTCACAGCTAAATAGTAGCAGAACCAGAATTAGCACTCAAGTCTCATGACTAACTACCTTAAAATGTTTAACAACTGTCCTCAAGTGCCTTTAACTTGGCATGCATTCCTAAGAAAATACTTTGATGAAGCTTAAGGAAGCATATTTAATAGGCGTCAGCAGCTTTATGCAGCTGTTAATATAGTAGCATAAAGTTAGCCTGTATTGAAAAGAGAGTGGCATACAAAACCAGAAATGAATGGCTCTCATCTCTTTCCCAGGTCAGCCACTCCTGGAGGACCATGTTTGTTTTTACCACTCACATTTAAGAGAATTCTGGCTAACCAATGGGAATTCAGAGCAGGGATGGTGAAGGTTCTGGAACACAATCGCAGAGATGACTAGAGTTAAAATGGATGAGAATAGAAGCAACTAAGGAAAGAGATTGCATCTTCCATCAAATATATCAGGAACTCTTGCAAGAAAACAAGGAGGAAGGGTTTCCCAGGTTGTCCTGATGGCTGAACTAGGACCGCTAAGGTGGAGTCGACTGAGGAAAGAAGTGCCATTACAAGGAAGTGCAGGGCCCCGTGGGTGGAGCTTTATAAATGCAATCCCATCTACTTAATCCATCAGTGAGAGATGCAGCCTGAAGTAATATAAGCTCCCTTTCATCTCCTAGCTTTTGTGATCCTATTACTTTCCTAAGGCAGACAAGAATTTTCTTTTTCCTATCAGATATTAAAGTCTTTGAAATTAAGCTCATTATAATGTCTCAGAGAGGAGTGACCCTTACTTACACTCTCTGTGGTCCCCACGGTGCCTAGAACAATGAAAAATACACAAAAAAAGTATTGAATCAATACTGGCTGGCTGATAGAGCCTTTGATATTCTTTTCTGTTCGTCCTCTTTCTGCCACAACCATTGATCCTGATCCACTTACTGCAGAGTAGCAAGGAGAAAATTGTCACATACACATATACATGGTATTAGAGGGTATCTTCAAGGAAAAAGAATTTTTTGAAAAAAGTTTTGAGAAGTATATCTTTGTACAGAATCACTCTTGAACATACACAGTTGTTGAAAAAATGTGAATTCTGGCTTCACATCTTTGTGCACAAGATAACACACAGCAAAATATGATATCACTCCTGTACATTTCTCTTTCTTCTGTCCCATATTTTGTCTGTGGCTATTGTATTTTAATGTTGAGATACACATATTACATTTAGATGAAAAGAGGTTTATGATGGAGGGCTGGGGAAAAATAGATGAGGGAAGATTTATGATGGAGCTTCTGGTTCCAATGAATCCAATCATGACTCTATCTTGTGCATGATTGTGTATATAGGAAAATGACTTCAATGTTAAGCCTCAGCTTCCTCAACCAAAAATCAGAAATAATGCTACATATGTCTCCATGTTGTCAGGAGGATGGACACAACATCTGTAAAACCTCAAGTGTCATTAAATTCAGTCTTTTTGCTTTAGCCTTTCAGGCTCCTCCAAGCAGGAGTCATTCCATGGAACTGCAAAGGCCTCAGCACTGTAGGAAATGTGGCTTCCAGTAACACTGGGGAAGCCCTACCTTAGCCAAGAATGCAAATCTCGTGATAATTCTCTTGCTAATTCTGTTCAGTTTGTAGTGAATTCTCAAAGTACCATTCCAAAGGTTTCTAAGCCATCTGATGTACTTCAGGAAGGAAGAGAAATGCAATAGTTACGGTGAGTCAGAGTGAAAAGTGACAATAAAAGGCCATGTATTTGCCTTCAACCCTTAGGACAAAGGTCGTGGCTGGCGAAACCATCTGGATTAGAAGTCTGAATCTGCCTTATGCTTAATTTGTTTGAATTACTTTGGTCTCAGTTTTCATTACTGTAAAAGAAAAAAAAAGAACTGAAAAAATGAATATGACAGTGATGATGGTGATGATGATGATGATTATGACATCTGCCCTGTATCATTGGAACACTGAGAAGGACGGATGTCAAAGTGTTTGGGAAGCTGAGTGTCATGAATCAATGCCAGAGACAGGGTCGAGCAAGTGCTTGCACAATGGCAGACTGGTAGAGAGGAGCCCCACTGGGGTGTCTAGGTAGTGGGGTAGGAGTACTAGAGGGAAAGAAAAGAGAATCTGAGAGGGTAAAGAAGAGAGGGACCAAAAATATTTACCTTCTCAATTTGCATAGAAGCATTCTACCACAGGGATACCTTTTGAACCTGTGATGTAGAGGAATCACAACAAAGTAAAATCAAGGACACTGCAAAAGGAAATGTCAGATCACTGCTGAATTAATGGGCTGCTTTTCTATTCTCTACTCTCACAAAGGAGGAAGCTGGCATGTGAGGGCTGAAGCCTCTGGAACCGTTTATCATCTCCAGAGACCTCGCTTTTCTTGCTTGGAGGATTGGCAGCGCTGGGTGGCAGGCCCTTCCTTTTCAGGGAGGAGGTAAAGGGTGGGAAAGCTGTTCCTGATAAATGGGGATAAGGAGCCAATGATTCAAACTATTTCATATGTATTAAGTTCCAATGATGTATGAAACACCTGGTTGTCAGGGTTGAAAAGGTGAATGGTGTTTGCTACAGACAAAGCACAGAGAGATTTCATCTGAAGGTGAAAGGGGGGCAGGTTTGATGAATAGGTTGGAATTAGGTGCAAGAAAACACATTTTAGGCTAAATGGCTCTCCGTGATCATTGTATAGAATGATCTCCACATCACTACAGTCTACCTGGGAAGTGTGTGTGTGTGTGTGTGTGTGTGTGTGTGTGTGTGTGTGTGTACGTATACATATACATCATGTGTGTTTCTGTACAGATCCAGGAGAGTAGGGCAGTTGCTATTGAGAAACCAGACACCCAGGAAGGACCCTCAAGAGGTTGATTCAAGTCCTCCAAGCAGGTGACCAGGGAGAGCAGAAAACAACAACAAAAAACTAAAGTCCCTGCAGCTAGTCGATATTAATACAATCTGCAATGTCCTCTATAATAACTCATTTGTGTGTTTACTTATTGGCTTTTGTTATAGTTACAATAAATGCCAGTTCTGCATTACTTAAGCAGTTGAGACCTCCCTTGGAGGCCTAGTTTCTGTGCATTGTGCAACATATTTCTAATATTCAGTAAACCTTGGGGAGCTGTTGTCTTCCTTTTGTGCCCTACCCCTTTCCATGTCCCTCATCCACTCTGTTACACTCATTTGTCCTTTGCAATTTTCCTGGTTGTCTTTCTATGTGGTCAGGGCTTATCCTTGCCCACAGAAAGATCTGGCCCTTGGTGGGTTCCTGGGGTGGAGCATCACCTGATAAGACCTTCTGAACACAAGCTACTGACACTGCATGGGAGGCCTAACCAGGAAGGTGCCCTGCCTGCAAGCTCCTAACCCATCTGCCTCTATCCTGCTCTCTTCCCTACTCTTCAAAGATCATCACAGATGTCAGAATTCAAATGAGTCTGCATTAGTCAGCTTTCCATCACTATAACACATACCTGAGATATTCAACTTATAGAGGAAAGAAGGTTTATTTGAGTTCACAGTTTTAGGGTTTTCAGTCCATGTTTGATTGATACTATTGCTTGAACCTGACTCTGATGTATAATTACAATGCATCAATTAAAGTATACCAAAAGAGTCTCACCACCTTCCAATAACATTGCCGTGTAGGGGACCAAGCCTTTAACACACAAACTTTTGGGGGGCACTTCAGATCCAAACTCTAACAGCTTCTTTTTAAATTCTGATGCATTCTGTCACTTATGATATGTCAGGAATTGAGCATAATCTCATTTAATCCTTGTAAGACCTCCGAATGGTAAATCTTGTAATGCCCAGTTTAAAGTGAGGAACCTGAGTTTCATGAAGATTAAGTAATTTGTCCAAAGCTACAGCTTATGTGGCAGAACTTGGACTGGGGCCAGGTCTATCCAACCTTACAGTCCGGACTCACAGCTCACAGTCACTGTGTTGAACATGAGGCTTCCATTCATCTGTAAACTCACAAATTGTTATTGCAATGAATTCTGAGAAAGTCGCTTTTGAAGAGTGGGAAAGAAGTCAGGTATAAGTACTCTTAGTCTCTCTGTTTTACGGATAGGGACAGTTTAGAATAGCGAGCCCCCCACAACCACTACCCTGGCAGGGTGTATATGCTCCATTATCACATGATGTCTACAGGGTGACACTTCATTATTCCCCGGTGTAACTCCCCGACATCCTTCTAGAAGCTTCTGTGGGGTACTGCTCCCTTCCACCATCTTCTCTGGCATCCTCACCTGCTGAATGCTTTTCCTGGCCCCAGACTGCTCTTGTTTTCCCCAGGACACAAGTGAACAGACACCTGAGTGAAATGGAGTCCATTAAAGTGGATTTTCATCAAAGACACATGAGAGCGGAGAGAGAGGCAGCACGATTATATTAGTAGCATGAGAGATTCCAGGCTCTATTCTGCTCTACAGAGATCTGGCCTTGGTGATGTTGGGATGGTTGATGTGAATCTAGTGTTTCCCCAAGTCTGTGCTGTTCCCTATGCACCTCTGAGAGTACACACATCTCCCCGAGCTGAGGTCTGTGCTCTGATTAAAATGCCCATGTTTTATGAAGTTTGGCTACTAAGGGCAAATCAGCAGCTTCACATCCTGCTCATCTCAGGAAATCATGATCTAGACCAGCACTGGAGGAATTCGAGGTAGGATCAGGCTTGCTGCTTCCAGAGAGACTTTCAGAGTCTCCCTTCTGCCTCATGTGCACACTTCAGGGCCTCGGCTCTGCAAATTCTGCAAAATCACTTCATTTTCCAGGGGATGTGATTGGGGACCTGGGCCCACTTGGCTGTGGAGACCCCAGACCCAGGTTTATGGAGCATTAGGGCTGCAGTCAGGACCAAGGAGAGCAAAGCTTCATGCTATTTGAAGACTTAGGAGGGTAGTAAAATAAGAAAAGGCAGAGGACACCAGACTATAGAGAGGAGAGTAGAACAAGAGATAAAAGGACAAAAAAAGATCAAGAGAGGAGATTGGGATGAGACCTCCTGGTGACTGCAGATTCCTAGTTGGGTGGCCCCCATCCCAGAATAATACCCCTCCTGGGCCTGGGTGTCCTCTTTTGCAGGTGTGTGCCTAAGCACAGGAAAAATTTATGTTCTGCATTGGGCTTCTTCCCCCCACATATACACATAATCCTACTCATTCCCTGCATCCCTTTTTCTTATATTCTCATGTCAAACTGATGACCAAATTCCCACACCACTCTGATAGCCACAACTATGTGAATAATTCTAACTATGCACCATTTCTCATTCTAATTTCCATCCAGAATCATCAGCCATCTGTAAGCCCCTCTTATATATTTTTTTTTAATTTTTTTTAATTTATATTTTCCCTGTTGTACTCAAGAAATGTATAAAAAATCCATCCTTCTTATATTTTTAAAACATATATTCTATTGGTGCATTGTAATTATAGGCCATAATGAGGTTTAGAGTGATAGGAATTTATGTGCACACGGCACTTGGTGTATTTCCCTCTGGACCCCACTGCACTCCCTCCTCTTCCCCAAACATGTTATTGAGATTCAGATTGGACATTTCATATATATGCATAGCATTATTTGAATGACTTCTCTCATCAAGCCAATCTTTTTGTATGTATATATATATATATATGGATGTATGTATTTTTGTGGTACTAAGGATTGAACTCAAAGGTGTTCTACGTCTGAGTTATACCCCAGTCCTGTTTTATTTTTATTTTGAAACAGGGTCTCACTATGTTGCTGAGGGCCTCACTATGTAGCTGTGTCTCTCCTTGAATCTACAATCTTCCACTATCAGCCTCCCAAATACCATACCCCACACCCGGCTTCTCCTATCTTTTTAAAAGAACCATTCTCAAGCCCAAACTCTGCCCTTTGGTTCATACTCTTGCCCTTTGTCATGGTTATTAACCCTCCTGCCACTGCTTCTCCTTTCATGTCTTCAACAAAACTACATATGGATGCTCATTTGAAATTTTCTGTTCAGCCACTCTCCCTCTATGGTTCTCTTGTCCTGCAGGGCTGATTCCGGCTGCATTGTCCTCCAGCATATTCCCTGCCTAACATTTTTTCTCACACTGGGTCACTCTGGCCTGAATTTGTTTTTAGATCAGTCTGGTATTAGCCACCATGGCTGTGAAATGAATGTGTATATTTAGTGCCATCTGTTTAGTTGGTTATTTCTTGGTCCCCTTTTACTCAATTTCCCCCAGCTCTTACTACTCAGCTCCTTCTGCCCCACTCCCTTCCTTCCTCCCTTCCTCTTCTTAGTGCAGGTAATGTATCTTTTATTTTTTTGTTAGCTCTTATAAGTTTGCTTAAGAACCCCCAGGGCAAAGTCTATCTTATGTTCTTTTTTATTATTGCTTCATCGAGGATATTAATTAATATCTATTGATAAAAAGATGTATTAATTGCTCTGTCTTCCAACAATGTGTCTAATAAATAAAATATACAAAATTTTAACTGTAGTGATGCATTTTTCTTTACAAAAAGCTTAATGGGGAACACCTTATGCAATTATTTCTAATGGCTGAAAAATAATTTGGCATTGGTTTCAGTTCCTCCTCTTTTCAACAGTATTCCAGTGCCCATGACAGTCTAGGGCAGAGTAGGTACTCGCTAAGTGTTTGTAAATGACTGGTGGACAAACTGAAACAGTCTTTTAGTTTAGATTGAAGTCTAGTGCTGGTTAATTCATCAGGAGATGTAAGAAAGCTGCTGGGCTAGACAAGGACCATAAGAGAGCTTCTGAGGGACATAATGGCAAAATGCTGGTCCCAGAAAGTAAGAGTGTTGCATAGGAGTTTAGAAAAGAGAGTGCAAAGAAAATGGCAATATGCACAAGTATGCACAGATCAACTTTCTAAGTCTACCATAACAAAATCTACTGGGTACAGTTCCTTAAACCACCCAAATTCCTTTTCTCACAGTTTTGCAGGAAGTTCAAAGTCCAGATGTGATTAGGTTAAACTTCTTCCCAAGCCTATCTTGTTGGTTTGCAAATGACTTCCCTCTTTCTGTGTCTTCACTTGGCTTTCCTGTGTGTTTGTATGCCCTGATGTCTCTCAGGATAGCCAAATGTCCTCTTCTTATAAGGATGCCAATCAGAGTGAATTAGCCCCCCACCTAAAAGACTCAATCTAACTTCATCACCTCCTTAAAGCTCCCATCTCCAAGTAGAGTTAGATTCTGAAGTACTGGGAATTAGGCCTTCAAGTTATGAATTTGGGGGTGAGGATGCATTTTAGCCCATTCAATATAGATGTGGCCTCTATAAAGCATTTTCTCAGTTTTATGGTAATTCTGTGATGTAAATAAGTTTAATATCAAAAGCATATAGTTTAAGAAAATGATTAATAAAAATTAAATAACCTGAGCTGAGCATAGTAGTGTATGCCTGTCATCCCAGTACTTGAGAGGCTGAGACAGGAAGATTACATGTTCAAAGCCAGCATGTGGTAATTTAATGAGACGCTGTTACAAAATAAAATAGGGTTAGGGCGTATGGCTCAAGAATGCCCCTGGGTTCAATCTCCAGTATCAAAAAAAAAAAAAGAAAGAAAAAGAAAAATAGTAAATAATCTGTCCCAGGTCCAGGAACAGAAAGTGGTAGACTTGAATCCACACTCACAACTTCTCACTCTAAGTAGGTGCACTTTCTACTTCAATATACTACTCTCGGGCGAAGAAACATGAGTAGTGAAATATTTGGAGGAAAAATACATAGATGATAACTGTCACAGAGACTGTAAAATATCACATCAATAGTATCCCTCCTGTGACATCTCAGAAATCCATGACCATACCTTTTTCCTAAATCTCTGTGAGGCCAGAATGAATGCTTTCTGCTTCTGTTGCAACATAAAAGAATTTGAATGGAATTTTTTTTTTCATTTTCCCAGGTATTTTGAGGTCAACCAATAGAGACAAAACTTTAAAAAAAATCATATTGTGAAAATTCATAAATATATAGAAAAGGGGAAATTATAGAGCAATGACTACTCATATCAATATTTGATATTTTTAATATTTTGATACATTTGCTTCATCTCCCTACCTTCCTATATCTATCTACCTTTCATTTTTCTATCATCTATCTCTATATATCTATATATTTTTGGTGAATCCTCATGAAAATCATTAGGTAATGCTCATCTTCCAAAATAAAAACATGTTTCTATATGCCACATAACAATTTTTGTACCTAACATAATTAACAATCATTTTCTTACATTATACAAAAATCAGACCATATTCAAATTTCCTCATGGGGGTCCCAAAAATATCTTGTATAGTTTGGGATTTTTAAAAGATTAGAGGAAGATGGCGACGGAGTGAGACACGTCTCAAGAGGCGCTGTGAGCTCGATTCAAATGAGTCCTGGAACCAACTTTTTAAAGAAGAAAAAAGCAACAAAAGGGTGAAAAACGCTGTGAAAACTGGAACGCAGCTGAGCAGAATCCGGAAGACCGACCAGGGAGAGCAAAGAAGCCCGTCTCTGCGGCTGCGGAGCCATGCTGCTGAGCGGAAGCCGCCATTGAGCCGGCCCCCGGCGTGGGATCTACTAAAAAAGAAATATACAACAACCCTCTGCACCCCACCGGCCAAAGGCGGAGTGAGCGACTCCCGAACGAACTCCCCATCCTAGCCAGGCGGCATTTCGAGGCACCTCCGACAGAGACCAGAACGCGTGGTACGACCAGCTTAAGCCCGTGCAGGCCCATCCCAGCTCACCTCTCCCCGCAGAGCCGGAGCAGAGATAACTGCACTGCAGAGCTTGAATCAAAATGACCGCAGAGCAGCTTCTCGACGAAAGGAAGGAGAAGAAAAGCAGCTTAAGAGTGAGTAAAGAAACGGGCAGCTGATCGGAATCTAAGGAGCAGACCAGGGAGAACTGGGGAGCCAGTGCGTGCACAGCAGGAGCAGCCGCCATCTTGTCGGCCGCCCACAGCAGCAGAAACCTACCCAAATATCTGCAGAGGCCAAACCAGGTCTGTCCTTACAAACTTGCAGGGATTTTTATCTTGCTTCTTGCTGACGGTCCTTGTTTTCTGGGTTTTTTTGCCTTGTTTTGTTCCGTTTTTATTGTTTTAACTTTGCATTGCTTCGATTTATATATGTTTGTTCGGAGGATTGGTTGCTTTTTAGCTTTTGCTAGATCCTAGAAGTCAACAACTGAAACCCACCAAAGACACCAATAGAGCAGGCAGAAGAAATACCAGAGTAATTGCAACTCAGTACAAGACACCATTCACAGAGAGAAAATAAAAATAAGAAACCTATAAATTCAGAGAAAGTGTGCAAGAGCAGCAAAG
>PVLC010001667.1:9286-79230 GCA_004027655.1 Graphiurus murinus
CAACTTCTTCCCCCCCCCCCCCCCCCCCCACACACACAGTAGGTCTGATGAAGAGTCCAGGGCCTGGAGTTTACAAAGCATTATTGACAGTTCTGATGCAGCCTCATGTTTGGGAGCCATGGGTTTGGTTAATGGCAATTTGACTGACCTGGATAGAGCTGAGCTCACACTGGGCAGCAGGAAAGTGACCAGAAAATCAAGCACTGGAGTAGGAGCCTGGATCTGAATCCCCTCTGCCACACACATGGGCCAAGGCACCCTCAGGAGTCACATAATTTTTCTTATCCTCCTTTGTCTCATTAATGTAATAGAGATCACAATACCTACCCTGCCTCCCTCAAAGGACTTTTGTGAGAACCTATTGTGTTCTATTATGTTAACTGACAAACTGTAAAATGCTACACAAATACTCAGAATCATCATTAATCATGATCATTAGTACCCAGAGACCCCGGGATGCCTAAATGCCATGGTCAGTCCCCCCCCTTTTTTTTTTTCACTCTGCGGTTTCCTTGACCCAGTGGTGGGGCAGGCTCTGAAAACAGTTCCAAGTTGTGTCTGTGACACTCATGAACTTCTGTACATTCCTCAGTGCTAGACTGTGATTAGGGTTTGGGTCTTGGAGCCCTCCAGATCTCACAAATGTTACAAGTAGCAAGAATCATGCCATTCTTACAAAACTACAAAAGCTACAAATAGTATGTATGTGCCTTGGATGAGCCACTTAACCCCCCCAAACCTTGACTTCTTCACCCATACAGTTGGGACAGTAACAGTACTCAAAGCCACAGTGGACAATTGTCCAGGCTGTGCTTTCCATATAGTGAGTGTCTGAGGGGGGCTGCAGAGGTTGAAATTCAGCCCAGGGTGCATTCATTGAGCTGCACACCCATGGGGCTACTTTTTCTAAGAGGAGGCACCTTCATATAATTTATCAGCCCAGAGAAAAAGCATTTTCTAAATCACTGCATGGTGCTGTATGTGCTTACAGTGACCCTAGTGGTACCCACTGAGAAGCTTGGAGGTTAAATGAGAAAATAAGTGAAGCACTTAGCACAATACATGGCATACAACACAGTTTAATGCTGGGTAGCTGTTAATAGTATAATATCATTAACTCAAGCATTCACTGGACACTTCCCATATCCTAGTACTATGTTAGGGCAGTTGACCTGTCACAATGAATAGCTTGAGGTCCAGGGGCAAATATAGATAGACATCTGGGTAAATTGCTACATGTAAGCATTCATACGGGAGACCTAGAGTGATTCTATAGTTTGAACTTCTGAATACTGATGACTGCTATCAAGGTTTAATTGACTCCTACACATTCAGTAGTTCTTATCTGAAAAGCAAATCTTGATAAGGCTCTTTGATAAAACTGCTTCCACATCTCCTACTTCTCTGCGTTCAGTGTTTGAAGTACAGAACTGGCTTACCAAGGCACTGTCAGTTGATTCTCTTCAGGGACCACCACCTGTGCCCACCTGGGTGACAGGGACCTGCTATTAGGCAGGTCGACTTCTTTACAACATGTTCTACAATTGAGTTACTAGAATCTGCCTATTTATTTATGTGATTATTCAGAACTACTCACATATATTCTTGGATGATGTAGCCTAAGAGCAAATGAAAATGCATGCATTCATTTCTTTTTTCAATTGCCCAGAAGCATTTATTGTCAAATGAAGAGTTCTATGTAAAGGTATTGTTAGCAAAGGAGGATTTAGCTTATGCAACTTTGTGAGACTAGACTTAATCAGCTTTAGTGTTCTTCCCAGAGACAGATGGGCATAATGACAAAATAAAATGTTGGCAGATATATCCTGAAAATTCTTGGTGATAAATGGTAGGCTTTATTACTATGTCTCCTAATTTCCTTTTCAGAGTAAATCCTGTAGGGAGATCTAGATAGGAAATAGCTTTAATGGTTTTAATAGAAGTCATTAAATAAATTAATCTATTATGGGCATTATAAACAAATATTTAATTAAGACACAGCTTAATTAAGAAGTTTTCAAAACAAGAATCTGAAAGTCTAGCATACTAAGAATTGGCCCTAACCCCAATTTTCTATTATACCTAAATGCCATAATACTTTAGGAAACTAATTAAAATATTTGCTTCAATGTATGTAATAACTAAATTATAATCATTATAACTATGAAAACATCAGAGGTAATGTTAGTGCATTACCTCATAATGATGTTGTCAGAATCAATAAGCAATAAGTAAAACAAATACACTTTCCTTCTTGGCTATCACCTTCCCCAAGAGCAAGGGGCACAGAGGATGTGAATTGTGGATGGTAGCTCTCAAAGGAAGTCTTCTGAGGTTCAGCTAGATCTAATATCCTATGGGTTTACATGTTGCTGGTACTTTACCTGTGTAACACAAAGTCATTCATAAAGGTGCGCTCACAGAGGAAGGCATGATTCTATGAGGGACTGGCTTGTCTGAGTATAGCACTGGCTATGTCATTTGCAGGCTCCAGTGCAAAATGAAAATGTATCTTCAAAAAGTTAACAGCAAAATATTAAATGAAATGGTCAGGTGTTTGGAGTACTTCTGATCAGGGGATTGTTGGTGACTGCGCAGGTTGCAGGCCCTTGAAGCCAGCCAGCCCTACCTGATTATGTGCAGGGACCATTGAGGTTTTAGAGGTGTTTGCAGGCCCTGGACTCCTAGCTTGTCCCCTCCTTAATCCTTATCCAATTCTTGCAAACATAGTACCAATAACAGAAGGTACTAGTCATAAGTTGCTGCTGTTGACATAGACTAGGTAATCAAAGCCACATAGGGAGCAAGACTCATTAATTTCCTGAGTTACACTTCTTCCCTCTTCCATCTATAAGAGCATCCTTTGAAATCCACACAGAACAACTAAAACACTTACGGCATTTTCTTTTAGACCCACAGTCTAGTTCTACAGATTCACTGATCTTTAAAATGAAATGAGACCTTAGAGATTATCCTAGTCCAACATCTCTCATTTTAATTAGGTCTTCATCAAATTCCATTTAGGCAAAGGACATGTGAATGAATTCTTAGTTGCATAGCTCTAAAACTGATGGTAATTCTGATGAACAAACCATAATTGATGATCTTTCAGAAAGATAAAATGTTAGCATAATGGATTCATCTATAACACTAATGGATCTATATAAGATGCTGCCAACCATGGTAACAACATATTTAGCACTTGATTTTTTTTTATCCCAGTCAGAGTAAGGAGAATGAGGCAAATGTTTTAGCACTTGAAAATTCCTAGACATAGGATTCAGAATGGGCTCAAAAACTGGAAACAAGAGATAAATCCATAAGTGAATTGGGTGGCTTAAGGTTAGCACTCAAGTGTGTGTGTGTGTGTGTGTGTGTGTGTGTGTGTGTGTGTGTGTGTGCATGTGTGCCCAAGTGTGTGTGTATTTAACCAGGAACACATTTCTCTGCTGCTCTATACCCCACATATATGTGTATTTTCCTTAAATAAAATTCTTTTTTTTTTCTTTTTTGCAGTACCGGGGATTGAACTCAGGGGCATTCTACCTCCAAGCTATACCCCCAGCCCTATTTTTCTTCTTTATTTTGAAACAGGATCTTACTAAGTTGCAGAGTGCCTCACTAGGTAGCTGAGGCTGGCCATGAACCCGGATTCTCCAGTCTCAGCCTCCCAAATGCTGGGATTACAAGCGTGCGCCACCATGCCTGGCAATAAAATTCTTATATAGTGTTTATGCTTGTGGACCTGACAATCCTCATAACTACCCTGTCAGGTTAAGTATGATGCTTAACTTCCTTTTTAAAGATGAGCAAAATGAAGAACATTGGGATTTTTTTTTTCTTTTTTTGGTACTAGGGATGGAATCCAGGGACATTCTACTTCTGAGTTACAACCCTGGCCTTATTTTATTCTTTTTATTTTGAAACAGGGTCTCACTAAGTTGCTGAGGCTGGCTGCAAACCTGCGATCCTCCTGTCTCAGCCTCCCAAGTACTAGGATTACAGGTGTGTATCACTGTTCACAGCAGCATTGGGAATGATTATCATTTTCCTAAACCTTTTGGTGCAGTGACAGAGGAAAGATTCAAAATCATGTAGTCTTGACTCCAGTAGCTGCTCTTACCCACTAAATCATGATTCTGTACCAGTGATCTTCCATCATGTCCCAACCCCACCAACCTCATTCTCTCCCACATGATTGTAGGAACCAAGAGTTAAAGAATGTGCAGAGGACACTGGGCAATCTATGCTCCTCGCACCGTGGCCATAGCTGTGACAATTGTTTATATTAATATTACGAATAAATAATGTTAATTTCACAGATGTTAACTATCCATTATGCATTTGTGATTTTAAATGTATGATATTCCAAATAGTTTTAATCTCTTTTACACCATTATGATGTCATTCTAAAAGGTAAAGAGTGTAATTTTCAAATGTCATTATTGCTTTGATTTAGACTTAAGAGCTAGAAATCAAACATTTAGCACAGAGCCTCTCTAGGTGAAATATGCAAAAAGCTTTTTTGACTTATTTTCTTTCTAACAATTTCTTTTCTTTTATGTCTATTGCTTATGAAATGTTCTCTTGCCTCTGAAAGGAGGCAATTTATTATAAGACCATGGGGACGAGTCCTTATGTCTAGGGAAGGTGCGATCTATTACTGTTTGTGAAGAGTTCTGTGACAAACACAACTCAACATCAGGCAAGGGGGAGGGATGATCTTGCCATTTTTGTGATATCATTGTGATGACTGATACATTCCCATGCAATGATCAATTAGTACAATTTATACTTGTTAGAAGTCCAGATATTCAAGCATTTGTACTTTGGTTTGTTATTCTACTCATGAATACTGAATTTCAATGAAAAACACTTTCAAAGATCCTTCAAGGAATCTGAAAAATCTTTCCATTTTACCTGGATGGAGAGAGGATAAGAAGTATAAGACTCTCCAATTTGATCTCATTGCTAGTTAATGTGTTAATTTTTATGGAGTTACATTATTATCTCCATTCATTTAATTTCCTATATAGGAAGGAAAAAGAAATATTCAGGAAATATCATATACTATGATGAAATATAGATAATATAGCTTTATTGTTCAAAATAATAAATCTATAACATTCTAAAATTTTTATTTTGGATAAAAGTGTCATTAAAGAAATATTCTGCCTGAGAATGTAAGATGGTTTGACACAGCAGATTTGCAAATACACCATTGTATAGTCATGGCACATTCTCTACTGTCCTTTTGCAATTTCTGGAGGCTTGCTCTATTTCTGGTAAAAGAGATGAGTTAAGTGATTTGAGCAGCATAATAAAATGTATGTGCTGTGCCAGGATACAACCACAGTACAGAATTAATATCCTGCACAACTGTCCCAACATGCTTTGACAAGGATGCTATTTCATGGCCCAATAAATACTTATTGACTAACTACAAACATGACATAAATATTTGTCCTTCAACTTGTCTGTTTTAGGACTAAACATTCAAGGACCATGAAAAAAGCCTAGAGATGTTGTAATACTTTCCAAACCACTTTTGTTTTCATTTTTTAGTATCATGGAACTTGCAAAAGGGCAGAATAGAAACATACTATTGGATAAATACCTAGAAAAACTACAAGGTCTCTAGGCAACTTCTTCTTTATAAGCTGTTTTGTTTAACAGAATTTTAAGAGAGCACAAAGGAGAGATACCTACTCTTTTTAAAATATATACTCCATGGCTAAATCACCAATTTGGTGATTCACAAAAAATCCTATCAAATAGTCTTAAAGAATGCCAGCCAACTGCTAGGCCTGTGTCTCTTATTCAGGGCAACCACCAGCAGTTCACATGGTCTTTCTTTTTTATAGTTCCAGGAAGAAATTGTGTTACTTTCAAGGATTAGCCAATGTATTGCATATATCTTAGGCCAAGCTGGTTGTAAAAAAATTAAGTTACTTTATTTACAAACATCAAAAATTGTTTACAACTTTTCTCTGAGAAATTTCAACTTAAGTAACTTTTTTTATGGGTAAAGCATAATGAATCAAGGTCAGTAACTGGAAAAAAATCAATGCAAAGAAAGTTTCTACTAAGTTTTGTCCAATTAGAATATGCCTGAGTTTCATGACATGGAGAAGTCCACCTGTCCAAAATAAAGTTCTTACCCTATTGACATGGGCCTAAGAAGTTATGGTAATCAGAGAAGCATTCATATTAAGATCATTTTTTATTTAATTAACTAGACTTTTCTTTTTTATGAGTGTATGTGGGAGGGTAGCTTTGAGAAATCTACTAATGCTGTTTTAAAATTTTCATTTTTACTTTGCAATACAATTTTTGAATTAAAAATCATTTTATTAGTGAGACATATATTTTCATGATTATTTTTATTCAACAGTTCTGGTATGAATAAGTAAATATATCTATATTCAATATAATACTGCGATTTTGCTAGAAGAACGCAGAATTTAGAAACAAGTAGCTATATTTTTAATTTTCCCAGGAATTTAGCACATGTATATGTACATTTATGTACAAATGTTGTGCTCTAAACAAAAAATGCTCTAGAACTTGGTCTTTTGCCCATCCCTTTAACTGCATTTTCTTCTTAAATAGCCCCCTAGTATCCCAAGGTTTCATAGAGTAGTTGTACACTAGCAATTCCTAAATTTATTTTTCTGACACCTACTTTCCTTCCAAAGTTCTACTTGTGCATCCAATTCTTTGACTTTTACATTTGGATGTCTAACAAGCATTTCAAAGTTAACATGGATAACAGAGAGCTCTTCACTCCTCTTTCCATGAAAATCTGCCAGTTGTTTTCATTTCATCCAGTGACACTACCCTCCATTAGTCCTGCATATCCTAGGTATCCCTCTCCCTTGCTTACAACCTGTTAGCATTGCTGCCTCCACTTCTAAAACATTCCAAAGTGTCCCTTCTCTTCATTTCCATCACTATCACACTAGTTCATGTCACTATTTATGTCTTATCTGGACCACTACTGGTAATAATTTATTCAGGTCTTGACACTTCTCTTCTTAAAATCCTTTTTAACACCAAATCAAAACTCTCACTGGCAAAAGAGCCCAACATGATCTTGTAACCTGATTCTATCAATGTGTCTGATTTCATCTCCTCCCATTGGTTTTTCATTATTTTCCAGGTGCCAATGACCTTTCCTTTCCCTTCCATTTCTTTTCTTTCCTTTTTTTTTTTTTTTTTTTCTGTCTTTGTAATAGGAGAAACTCACTCTGATCTCATTACAGGATGAGTGTGTGTTATCCAAAATTCTCAGGACTAGAAGTGTTTGGTTTTCAGATTTTTCCAGATTTTGGAATATTTGCATATACATAATGAGATATCTTGGGGACAGGACCCAATTCTAAATATGAAATTCACTTACGTTTCATATACACCCTATATGGTAAAAGGGTGTGTACGTTTCATATACACCCTATAGCCTAAAGGCAATTTTATTCAACATTTTAAATAATCTCATGCATATATAAAGTTTGTATGGGCTGGAAGAGTCTTTTTTCCCTTGAGGATGCTGAATAAACTATGTTGTGCGTCTGCATTTTGATTACAATCCCATCACACGAGGTCAAGTGTGAAATTTCCCACTTGAAGCATCATGTCAGCATTAAAAAATGTTCAGACTCTGGAACATTTTGGATTTTGATTTTCAGATTAGAGGTGCTCAGCCTGGATAACCTTGTATTAGACCCAGAATTCCTAGTAGTTAAATGTAAATCCATAGTTCTTAACCCTGACCCAACTGCACAGTGGAAACTTCTGTAGAGCTTTAAAAAATACTGATACCCAGGCCTCATCTGAACCCAGTTTGAGTCTCTTGGAGGGGCCAGAGCACTGGTGTCCTGAAAGCTCCCTATTGTTCTATATGTAGTGAAGATTGATTGAGAACGCTGATATAAGTGATGAGATCTCCTCTAGTTATAAATGTATACTTATGGACTTAGATTTGTTTTTGTTATTGTTAATATAAATCACATCTTGAAAAGTTTTTTCTTTTTGGGGGGATACTAGGGGTTGAACCCTGGGGCATTCCACCTCTAAGCTACATCCCAGTCCTATATTTATTTGAAATAGGGTCTTGCTAGGTTGCTTAGAGTCTTGCTATTGCTTAGGCTGGTCTAGAACCTGTGATTCTCCTGTCTCAGCCTCTGAAGCACTGGGATTATAGGCTTGTGCCATCACACTCAGCTTCAAGAGAAGTTATTTAAAAATAGCAGCAAAACCCTGGCAGAGTAGGATGGCCTATTCCTTATAGTAATCTGATAATAAAAAGGTTATGAGATACATGAAAAGGGTTGGATAGTGTCATCCTGTACTTTTGATATCCTAGAACACATTTAGATTTTAATAATAAATTTTTTATGGCCCATGTTTTATTCTTGATCCTACTTTGCATTAAAATCCAAATCTTGTGTTTACATTACATCACAGGATGCTGCTGTTGACTTTGAGAATGGATGAACCTGTTTTTTTTTTTTTTTTTTTTTTTTTGCGGTACCAGAGATTGAACTCAGAGGCATTCTACCTCCGAGCTACACCCCCAGCCCTATTTTTTATTCTTTATTTTGAAACCGGGTCTCGCTAAGTTGCGGAGTGCCTCACTAGGTAGCTGAGGCTGGCCGCGAACCCGGATCCTCTGGTCTCAGCCTCCCGAATGCTGGGATTACAAGCGTGCGCCACCACGCCCGGCTGGATGAACCTGTTTTAATAGATGAAAACCCACTGAAATTTGGTGGAATTAATGTTTCTAGACTTTTCAGGTGTTTTAAGTTAGTATATTCTTGGCAGCAATATAACTTCCTGTTGCTCAGAGAAATTATTTTAAATGAGACTATAAAAGACATCAAAAGACACGGACGTCAATTAGTTCACAAGCGACCTAAATGAGTATAGAGAAATCAAAAGTATCGGCTAAATTTCCATTAAAATAGAGTAGGGTTTTTAAATAAAGGAGCCGAAAGCTTTAGAAGTCATTTGGATTTTTCTCAGAACTCAACATTTGAAAAGTAGTTAAAATTGCTTATAAACACCAAAAGCTAATGGGTACACTTTTGCCTAGAGAATTTAATAATGCTATAAAAGTTGGAATTGTCACCAGCAGTGGAAGATGAAGGAACAAGGGAAGTCAAAAGAACCTGTCACTCATCCACCTGGAAGAAATCTGCAGTTCACTTAGGGTTTCCATCAGCCTCTCATTTTTACAGCCCTTGCTCTGGTGTGGGTGGAGTGAACCACATGGTGCCCCAGCAAGCTAAATGTATGGCTACTTATTTGTTTCAAATCTCTGTAAGCTATATACTAACTAGCCCAATGGGATGATAAAGGACAAGCTATTTTATTATCATTATTGTACTGGAAATTGAACCCAGGGACATTCTATCTCCAAATTATACCCCCAGCCCAATTTTTTTTGAAATGGGGTCCATTAGGTTGCTGAGGCTCTTGTTAAAACATTGGGGCTGTCCTTGAATCTGTGCTCCTCCTGTCTCAGCCTCCCAAGTACTAGGATTATAGGCATGCGCCACCAGACCTGCCTAGGACAATTTAAGTGCATAGTATTATACCTGTCACTCCAGGAGAGAGGAAAGAGTAATTTTTCTAATTCTTTTTGCTATTCTTTCTTAATCTAACTGCATGTGGCAGAAAGCCTTAGAAAGGATTTGGAAGTCCACATGCTCCACAAATCTCAGGGAGGAGGCAGTGTGATATAATAGAAAATGGGCATAGATGACTTCTGACAAAGTGAATCTGAATCCTGCTTTGAACACTAACCAACTTTGTCATAAACAATATTTACAACCACTAATGCAATAATGAATATTGAGATGATAGATAAAAACAAAACCTCTTGCTAATCCCATGAGGATTAGAATCTTGGGAAATCAAGAAGTATGCCTTGCCAACATGCTACAACCAAATGGAAATTAAGCAACTACCACAGAGTTGGAAAGCCCAAGAAGGACTCTCGATGTCAATTCTTTAACAGTAACTCCCTTGTATAATTTTGCAAGGAAATGAACCTATTTGGACATCATTCTCATCTCATCCTTTCACTGGTTTCATTATGTGTGTCATTGTGACCTGTGCTAAGAATCGCTTTTCCAACTACGAGTGTTGCCCTCCTTCCTGAATATGGTCCCACACCACAAAGATCCACAGCCTCCAATATGCTTAAATAATTGTGTTGGTTTTGCCTTCCTATTCAGTTGACAAGATAACTGTTCATGAAGAGAAGTCAAGGTTGAGTTGGAATAAAGATTTCCTCCCTTTGAACATAAAACAAAACAAAACAAAAGAGAAAATCAAATTCCTTCAGAATGCTCTGGACACCAAAAACAGTTTATTAAAAAGCACTTTGAATACTTCCATTGACTAAGTGTAATAAGAAGAAAATTTTTGGCAAGTAAAAGAAAAGCCAGAACAAAACTTTTATCTGATAGAAAAAGATAAACAAAAAATAGCACCATATTGTCTCTGGTTGGGGTCGATGCCCTACAGGGATACATTCATATAGTTGGTTATTCTAATATTGCCAATGGAACTCTTTAAGAACACTTTTTGTGATAAGGAATGCAGAGATACAGTAACAAAAACAGCATGGTATGGTTCAAAAAACAGTCAATAGACCAATGGAATAGAATAGAAGATATAGAAACAAATGCTCACGCTTATTGCCAGTTGATTTTTCACAAAGGAATCAAACATAAGCTGCAGAAAAGATAGCCTTTCAACAAATAGTGGTAGGAAAACTGGCTATCCATTTGTAGAAGACTGAAATCAGACCCCATTCTCTTACCCTGCACAAGAGTCAACCCAACATGAGTCAAAGAGCTAGAAATTAGACCAACTCTCCAACATACAGGTACTGGTAGAGACTTTCTCAATGAAACCCCTAACACTCAGGAAATAAAACTGAGAATCAATAAATGGGGTGGCATCAAATTTAAAAGCTTCTGTGCAGGAAAGGAAACAATACAGAGGAACTTAAAAAACTTAACACTAAAAAACAAATAACCCAATTAAAAAAATGGACAACTGATCTAAATACACACTTCTCAAAAGAAGAAAAACAAATGGCCAATACATATATGAAAAAAGCCCAACGTGGTGGCACAAGCTTGTAATCCCAGCATTTGGGAGGCTGAGACTGGAGGATCCAGGTTCGAGGCCAGCCTCAGCTACTTAGTGAGGCACTCTGCAACTTAGTGAGACCCTGTTTCAAAATAAAGAATAAAAAATAGGGCTGGGGGTATAGCTTGGAGGTAGAATGCCCCTGAGTTCAATTCCTAGTACCGCAAAAAAAAAAAAAAAAAAAAAAAAAAAAAAAAAGAAAGTTCAATATAATTAGCAATTAGGGAAATACAAGTCAAAATTACACTGAGATTCCATCTAACTCCAATCAGAATGGCAATCATCAAGAATACAAACAATAATAAATGGGGGCAAGGCTGTGGGGAAATAGGAACTCTTACACACTATTGATAGGATTGTAAATTAGTTCAACCACTATGGAGACCAGTGTGGAGGTTCCTCAAAAGACTGTGAATAGAACCACCATATGAGCCGGGCGTGGTGGCGCATGCTTGTAATCCCAGCATTTGGGAGGTTGAGACTGGAGGATCCGGGTTCGCAGCCAGCCTTAGCTGCTTAATGAGGCCCTCCGCAACTTAGTGAGACCCTGTTTCAAAATAAATAATAAAAAATTGGGCCGGGGGCATAGCTCCAAGGTAGAATGCCCTTGGGTTCAATCCCCAGTACTGAAAAAAAAAAACCAAAAAAACCAGAACTACCATATGACCCAGCTATACCACTCTTTAGTATCTTTCCAGAATAATTCAAGTCAGAATACTATAGTGATACATGCATATCCATGTTTATAGCAGCACAATTCACAGTAGTCAAATTATGGAACCAACTTAGGTGTCCATAAAGAGATGAATAGATGGAGAAAATATATTATATATATAGAAAGGAATTCTACTCAGAAGAACAAAATTATGTCATTTTTAGGAAAAAGGATAGAACGAGAGAATATTACAATAAATGAGATCAGCCAGTCTCAGAAAGTCAAGGATGATAGGTTTTCTTTCATATGTGGATGCTAGAGAGAAAATAGGAAACAAATGGGACTTCAGATAAATGAGGAGAGACCAGCAGAATAGTAGAAGGGGGGTGGGGGAAAAAGAAAGCTTAATGAAGGAAATAGTTCAAATAATGCTATGTCCATACATGAACGTATCACTACCAATCTCACTAACATATACGGGCTGGGGGGGGGCGGAGCAGGTGGGATGTGTGCATGTATCTTTTTATCACACTTTGAAACTCACTATGATGTATAATTACAATGTACAAATAAAAGTATATTAATTTTTAAAATAAAGACCCCCAAAGACAACACTTTAGCCTAGAATTGATGCCAACATTAATAACTTAAGCATCTCAGTTTTTTATAGTCAAAAGTTCCATATTTTAGCTACCTTAGCAAGAAAATGCAAGCAAATCAATTTGCATCTAAAAGCTCCTTCATGGAGTTGGCTTGGTTTTGTGGCAAGCATCCCAGCCTGCTTAGAGAAGCAGAAGTTGAAGTCGGCCTCGGAGGGGATTGTTTGGTCCCAGTTGAATAACCTTCTGGCATCCACTGTTAGCAGAGTGGTAAGCAGATTATGGGTAAGCAGATATTAATATTCTGATTAAACATTTAAAAACCTCATACTGCTATTTTAAAAAGTAATTGCACTTCTCTGAGAGAACTCATATACTTCACATTCTGAACACACTTTTAGCTATAATTTCTATATATTCCTGGTCTTAAAATCTCTACCTATAGTTTATTTCCCAGAATCAAAACATTTTCCCGTCACTACTCTAACTGCAATGTCTAAAGTTCAAGTGCATATATGACTCTCCTGGACAATCATAACAGTTTTGTGTATACATCATACTCTCTTCCCTCTCTGATCTGCTTTGGAAAAAGACAGGGCTGTAGTCAGCTTTGGTCTCTGCTTCTATAAAAACCCAACATAGCCTAGATGGCCCTCCTAGAGAGACTTGTTTCCTGAGAATCCATTGATTTAACAAACTTAAATAACAGACACTATGAAAGAGATATTTCCAGTGAGCATTCTGAAGTTATGAAGCAATGAAAGTTTATTAGACCACAAAATTTTCTCTAACACCATCCATCATGTAGATTATACAATTTAGCGTGATAACAGGGAAAGTTACTGAGGACTACATTACATATACAGATATTCAACAATCAACAGTCAAAACTACTGGATGATCACAACTTATTTCTGGGAACAGATTGAAAAAAATCTATTTCTTGGGTGCTTCCTAAATGGAATCACTATGCTGGAGAGAAACTATGAGATGAGCATCTTATGTTTACCATTTTGAGTACTGGAATAATCTGTAATGCCTATTGCTAATTTAGTAAATTTGGAAAGGACCACCTGCTCAGTGTGATATGCATGGGGCATCTGTTCCAGAATGCTGTCAGGTTGCATGGGTTTAAGGGCACAACACTAGCAAACCATTTGTTCTACAGTCTAAATAGAAAAAGGAGGAGGAGTCCAAAGCAGGTTAAGATTCCCACTTCACCTGTGGCATCCTTTCCTTCTGCCCAGGCTCTATCTGCTTATCTGGAAATCTCTTCTTCCCTTGTGGCCATAGTCCATCTCAGGACAAGGAGGTCCAGGGACCTGGCTCATGGAAGTTATTCAGTCACACTCTGGTGGTCTCCCCAATTCCTGAAGCATTCCCAACAGCTCACATTTTGAGCAAAGGAGGCCTATACTCTACAGTGCCCAGGAACTGTGCTGTGAGGTCAGGCTGCTTTCCCTTATTGGGGCAGGTATAATGTAGGACTAAAGAGACTTGGAGTTCCTAAGGAGTGCACTGAGAAGGCCAGACCCCTCACTGCAACCCACCGCCCCAGCCCCACAAGGGGATAGTGAGGACACAGCAGGGAAGCAGGATCTGTGCTAAGAAGAGGGCCTGCCTTCTGACCTAGGCAAGAACTCCTAAAGACTTCTTGGCTCCCAATAATCACCTCTTCTCTCCCTCTGATTCGTGGGCACTGGATTCCCAAAGGCAGGCCCCTCCTTTGCAACTCCAGAGTAAAGAGACCCTAGTCCAAGCAGGACAGGGGTTGCGGGTGGCTGGTTATTTGTACCAACAGCTGTTCACTGTCTTTCTCCAAGTCCTTTCCCTCCACCCCTAACCATCTAGTCTCCCCGGAGCGCTGGCTCTCCCTCCCTGCCGCGTGCATCGACTCTCCCCCAAGGAGTCCTTTTTTCACTAGGAAAGGTGAAGTGGTACTGAGTTGTGCCATTCCGAAAGGTCATTTTGGCTGGACATGTCTTCATTGGGTGGGATGGGAAGGCAGAGGAACAGAGGTCAGCCCAAGCGAATCGGCCGCCCAGAGGAAGGCTCCCCAGGTGACCCAGCCCGCCCTCCCGTCTCGGCCGCGTGGAGCACCGAGAGCCACGCCGGGCTGTCAGCGCGCTGGGCACGGCGCCCGCACCCACCGGGGGCGCGCCGCTCGGGCAGGGAGGGTGCTGCACGCTGCCAGCTCGGCCCCACCCCGGGTCAGGACACGCGTGCCCGGGAGCCCCCCGCCCCGCGGTCTTGGAGACAGACACCGACCTGCCAGCCGCCTCTCGCGGAAGTTCTTCCACAGTAGCTCCCAGGCTCTGGCCGTGGAGTCCCGCAACTGCTCGCTGATGGATCTCCGGAGCGGCGTTTGGAAAGCTCTCCGTTTGCTGGTCATTTTAGATCCGTCCTCATAACGACGGGCGAGCTCTCCACCGCCACTCCGCGACTCAGACTCCCCGAGACTGGAGAAAACAGACGCCGCCCTCCCGCTCGGGTCCCGGGGTTCGCCGTCCGCGCGACATGGGTCCGTTCCGCGCGGGGAGGCTCCTCTGCGCGCGCGGCCCGGGATGCCTGGCCGCCCGAGCGCTCCGCGAGGCTGACCCCAGCGCTCCGTCAACTCCTCGCTCTTTGCTACTTTTCCTCTCCTCCCCTCCCGTGGCTCGCGCTCCGCTCTGCTCCCCTCCCCTCCCTTCCCTCTCCAACAGTCTAGCGCCCTGCTTCTTCCAGGAGCGCGCCTCCCCTCCCTCGCTGGTTCCCTCCCTCGCCTAACCTGACAGCCTGGTCCTCCTGGCCCCACTCCCCCTTTTTCAGTTTCACTCAGAGATCAAGGGCTATGCCTTATTCCTCCTGTCTCCCTTTGCTTTCTATCGTTCAGTCTCAGAAAACACCACCATCGCAACGCTAACAAAAAATTTAAATATGCCACAGTTGGTGCTACAATAACTCAGCAGTTTTCCTGAGTTCAAGTCACTTGAAATCAGCTGCATTGTTGGGCTGAGCTTCTGGAGTTCTATACTGGTGCTTCTGCATTAGGTCAGTCCTTTTGGTTCTATCAATGGAAATTATCTGAATGCCATCTACGATAAAGTTAAAATGTGGATTAAAGGTCAAAATATTATTTCTAGTGTCTAAGCATTGAGGAAAATAACTATAAAATATTAAAGTCAAACTATGAGGAACTTTTACAGCATAGATTTGCATACACTGGGGAAGCATCCGTATCTCTATGCAGTTAAAGTATGAGGTGGTGAAACATGAGTTTATTGAGTTTCCAGAGATTTCAGCCAAAAGCACTAAGTAGACTTATAATTAGAAATTAACTCTAATTCCTGCAGAGATGAGAGAGGAAATGTAATGTACTGGCTCTTTAAGAGACAAACACATCGTGAAGTGCTGGCCAAGTCCTTTCACAGGGACTTTCACTCACAAGGCAAGACAATACTACCCCAGGCCTCAGGGTGTCCTGAGATTTACAAGGTTTTGTTTTTAAAGTGCTTTGAGAACCTCAGAGAAAGTCATTAGAATAATACTTTATGTAGTTCATGATGTGCATAACACCTTAATTTTGGTGAAGGGAAAAGAAATATTTCAAAAAAGAATTTCTGAATTATTGAAAAAGTAAAATTGCTTGGGTCTCTCTCTCTCTCTCTCTCTCTCTCTCTCTCTCTCTCTCACACACACACACACACACACACACACACACACACACTAAAGGGCTCACTAAGTTGCTAAGGGCCTTTCTAAATTTGTTGAGGATGGTCTTGAACTTGTGATCCTCCTGTCTCAGTCTCCCAAGTACTAGGATTACAGGTGCATGCCACCATGCCCAGCTTCATTTCTTTTAAAATGTCTTTCCACCTTACTGCTAAATAAGCACCAAAATGTATTGGCTATTTATTTTAATTTCAGATGCCCCATAGGAAGTTTGAAAATTTAAGACAATTATTCAATTCTCCTTCTATTAAATAAATTACTACTGGCTTAGAATGGAAACTAACAACTACGTAACTATCCTCTGTATGGTTCTATACTGTTAGTAAATTTTCCTTCGTCAGTTCCTATTATTGGCAGAAAGTGGGAGGAGAATGATGATAAGAATAGTCTTTACTATCTTGTTATATTGTTTTAAATATTCAAAAATATCTGTTAGTAAAACACACTTCAGAAGCTAGAAAGTAATAATGAGCTGTGTGTGTGTGTGTGTACCCACACACACATGCCATCCTGGTAAACCTTTGAAGTTGTCAGTTATGAAGCAATAAGCCACGGATCTGAAATTATGGCAGCCAGTTACAGACTAATCCAAATTGCCTCCTGGACCCATGCCAAATTACACCCTCTGTTTTGTATGCATGTGGTAGTAAAGAAATGCTCTGCAAGTCAGTATTCTCTTAAAGTGGCTGCTCTACAGTATAACAACACAATGCTTGACAATTGCATTTCCAGGGAAGCTGTGTATCTTTTAAAAGGAATCTGTAATTGAATCAAAGGCAGTAGTTGTAACAGTATACACACAGGAATAGAACAGTGCAAAGAATATACATGCTATCTCACTGATCATTCAGCTCCAAAGAGTCTGGGCCCCTACTACTTTCTGTTTAATATGTATTTTATATTCAGATGTCCTGGATTAGGCTTTTTTTTTTCTTAAATGACTAATTCAAAGCTAAATTCTGGCATTGCAAATTTATTTAGTTCTGACAGTTGAGTGGTCCATGAATTGAGGACTGTCCAAGAGAAGCCAGAGGAAAGATTGAAGTGATCTGCCTGGAACAGGTGCCACCTGGGCAGCTTGTGCCACACCACTTGACCCAGCCTCCTGCAGGGCTCAGTTGCTGGCCCTACTGGGGAAAATCTCACAGCTATGCAGATGGAGGTACCATAAACTCAAGGACTCCAATCTCAATTGGAAGCTCAGGGTGACATGGAGTCTTTTACACAAGTCCTTAGACAGCATCCATTCTCATTCTCCACAAGATCTGTTTCAAAGCTGAACTGTGGTGGTGCATGCTTGTAATCCCAGTACCGAGGAGGCTGAGACAGAAGGATTTGCGGCCAGCCTCAGCTACTTAGTGAGGCCATCTGCAACTTAGTGAGACCTATTTCAAAAATAAAAGATAAAAAAATAGAGCTAGGGGTATAACGTGGAGGTAGAATGCCCCTGGTTTCAGTCCCCAGTACTGCAAAACAAACAAACAAACAAACAAATTAATTAATTAATTAATTAAAAAGTTGAACTCTAGGTAGAACGCTTCCTATCTCCTGGGGCTTTCATCTGCAGCAAGCAGATTAAAATACTACATACTTCAGAGAAAAGAAATTAGGCGGCTCCCTGACTTCCTGCTTATTCCTTTCCCTCCTTTCAGAGCAGAAGAGGGACACCTCTTCCTATGAAAGACCTAATCCCCAACCTGTACTCTACTCCTAATCAATCCCTTCTTGCCCCTCTGGGGAATTTGCTGTACTCTGTGGAATTCCCCCTGGGAGATTTGTTGTACCTCTATGCCTCCCTCTCTTCAGGTTCAATCCTCAAGTCTCACCCTTCAATACAAACCAAGCCCCAATAACAACAACAACAATGATAACAAAACACACTGCCTCTACCCGGTGTCTCTTGGGGAAAAGGTCTTCCTTCTCTATCAGTGCTGCACTTTGGGCTGCTTCACTTCCTTGTGGAATCTGTTCTTGTAATGCCACCAGTAATTGTCTTCTTGCTAAATCTAATAGTTATTGTTTTTTTCTAGGATGCATGGGTTATTGGACACTGTTGACTTCCTCCTGAAATGGTCTTGTCTTGTGGCAGCCAGGGGACATCCTCACCTGGGCTCCTCCCTTCCACACCAGGCCCCATGTGACCCTTTTCAAGGCCCAACCTGGTACAGACAGAAAGTACATGTGTTAAGAATATGGCTGGAATCAGAGTCCAATTTGATTCCCATGTTTCTTCTGCCCCTCAGTAGCACCTCCCTGGAGGTGTGAATTGTGGATGAAATGACATAATCCACTTGGCACACAGGAAGGATTCAATCTATGTTATTAATGATACTACAATTATTATTATATCACTTTCCTAGTCCAAATCTTTCCTGAGTACTTGGAAGAAACCTTTTCTGACAACCAGTCTAAATAACTCCATTACTCCCTCCTATAGCATCCCGTTTAATTTTCTTTGTAGTACTTATAACTTCTGGACATTTTGTGTGTTTGCTGTTGGTCTCCAGGAAGACATGAGCTCTGTAAGAGCTTGTCTTACAAGCTCTCATCTGTCCTGTTTGTTGGTGGATCCTCAGCACCTAGAACAGTCCCCTACATTGTGCTCAATAAATACTTGTAGACTACATAAGTGATTTATTCTAAGGCCATATGTTGTTTAACTTCTTAATGGATATTTCCAAATATTTCCCTCCAAATATGTTCTTTTATCTCTATTTTCTATGTTAGCCTAGCAGTGTCCAAAAGAGAAGCTAAACCCTCCCCCATGTCTTTGTAGTGATTTAAGTAATAGGTTTAGTTCAGGTTTTCTATTTTCCTTCCCTGAACTGCAGTATAATGACATCTATGTTAGATGGCATTGCTTTCATTTCCTTCCGTGTCTTTACACAGTACCTCTGCTTGGATGGCCTTATCCTATTTTTTTCTTCACTCATCCTTCAAGATTCAGCTCAGATGTCACCTCTTCCTAGAAGCCTTCCATAAATCCCATTATCCAGCCGGTTCTTCCTCTGCTGTGTTCCAGCAGTGCCTTGGGACCACCTCCAGAGAGGAGCATTTATTACAGAGCACTGAATGTAATTCTGTCTCCTCTCTGCCTCCACACTCTTCCTGAGTTCCCCTGATCATGCTGGGACTAGCACTTTTATTTCTGAATCCTTTGTACCCTTTTTAATGAACAGCACATAGTAGGATCACTTACTGACAAATGACTACTTCCATCATTTTAGATGACTACTCTTTTACTAGGATCTACTCTAAGTATAAATGTAAATTTTAATTATACTTGTGATACTGCTTCATTGTCCTTAATTATGATTCTCTTTTCTTATATAGTTTATCAATTTACATATAAAGATAATACATATTAATGATTACGGTTTCTTAACACAGAAAACTATAAATAGAATCATTAAAATCACCTGTAATATTGCCAACTGATAAAATTTGAAAACTTTCAGATTTTTCTTTGTATACTAAAAAAAAAATAATCTTCATACTAAATTTTGTATTCTTTCACTTAGTATTTTCCCAAATTGTTAATTATCTTTTTAAAAGATAGTTTTAAAAAATATGTAAATTTCTGTTGGATAAATACATCATAATATATTTTAAGGCTAAATGGAGCTGAGCGTGGTGGTGAACACCTGTAACCCCAGTACTTGGGAAGCTGAGAAGGAGGATCGCAGGTTCACAGCCAGCCTCAGAAACTTAATGAGGCCATCTGCAATTTAGTGAGACCCTGTTTCAAAAATAAAAAATAAAATAGGACTGACAGTATTTCTCAAAAGTAGAAAAAAAAGAAGCTAAATGGAAATAATAGGAGTATTCCTTTCTCCTCTCAGTGCTATATAATTAAGACCTATCATCACTGTCACCCACACAAGCAATAAGAGACCTTGCCACTTACCCACCCACACATCTGAATGCCATGCTGATGACTTTGCAATTCCACGAACTTCTTATCTCTTATTCTCCCCCTCCCATGCTCATCTCTGATTCTGTGCCATGACCGCTTACTGAAGAATGGAGAAGCACATTCCACTGTCTATTGAGTGTTTTGTTGCTGGAAGCTTTTACTTAAGAATAGAGCCCAGTTTCTAACTGTATCAGGCCAGGAGTCCTTTGCCAGGTGATATTATATTATTTCATGAGGTTTCTAGCTCTACTTGGGGAATTGTTTTCCTTGAAAGAATGTTTCCCTTTGATGCAGGATAGAGGGGTGAAGAGCTCTTGGATCTGTCTCCCTTCATGCTACTTTTCCAAGAGAGATGACACTTAGCAATTGCATGCTTCATGCTACACATTTCAGGGCCTTGTTGTTGGAGATTCTGAAATGCAATCTCATGTTATTAACTTATTAATGAAAAACCGTGTCTCTTAAACTTCTGCAGAAGCTGACTTTTCATGTTGGGTCCTTGGCTCACAGTCACCAAAGTATGTATGTCCTGTTTCATGTGACTCAGTGCCCCGTGCCATGCTCTAAATATGCCAGTCTTCTCATGCTACCAGTTTTGGGTTTTGATTGCTTTGGGGATTTTGTTCTATTAATTAAGAAAGCATCAGGCTCCATGTTTCCTTGGAAGCAAAATTTAGTATTAGCGGTAAGCTTTGCATTGCTGATTAATAACTGGCTATGTGTAGTATATGTATGATGTATACTGCTAAATGCTTTGAATTTTCAGACTTAATGCCATATCTACAATACAGGTGCTTCTTGATCTACAATGGTGTTATATCTTGATAACCCACATAAGTTGAAATTATTGTAAATAAAAATGCATTGAATCCACCTAACCTACCTAATATCCTAGTTAGCAACACAGTCCACTGTAAAGTATTAGTCATTTCCCCTTAGGATCACAGGGCTGAGTTGGAGCTGTGGTCACTGCTGCCATGCAGCAGCATGAAAGGATATGAACATGTATTTCTAGCCTTGGAAAAGACTCAGATTCAAAATTCAGAGTTCAGTTTCTACTGAATAGGTATCAGTTTTTCACCATGGCAAAATAAAATGAAAATAAGTGGGGGAACATCTTAATCTCATAGACTTTACACACATTATAATTCCTTTCTATATTTTTATGCATACTTTTGGGGACCATCATTACTATATGGCAGACCCTGGCTCAGTATTTCACAAGTCTCTCATATCTCTCACAAGGTATTAGATTGAAGAAATTTTTAGTGATTGCAATCATCTTGATATCTGCTTGCAAATAACCCTGTGTTATCCTTCAGCCTGTCTGTTTTATTAAAGGTTGAGGAAATTCAGCTTAGCACACAACTTGATGTATTATGTGACACTAACTGTGTTCCAACTACTGATAGGATTTAAGGGCAGTCAGGTGTGTTTATTGGTGTGTATAGTCTCTGAGCCCCAAGTGTGTTGATCTAGTATAGACTCAGGACAATCCCTGAGACCCTCATCTCCTTCTATGGGGTAACCATCTACCTCAATTATATTTATTCCACAATATATGTTAGCATCTTTAAAGACAGGCAGTGTATACTACACATTCTAGCGGAATATGAGGAGGATGTGGGAAAATAGACCCATTAAGATTCATCCATGCTGCTGACTGCTCCACTATAGAGTAATTCAAGACTTTGGTTTATTTTGGAGACATTCAACCATACACTATGAAACAAACACCAGTGCTACTAATTTCTCTAAAGTCAATGAACACATCAGCTGAAGAGCAGGAAAAAGCCAGCCCCTGGCTCCCACAAGTGGTTCTGTAGACTGAGGTAACTGACCTCCAGGCAGAAGAGGCAGCCAACTAGATCCATACTCTGGTTGCACATCTACCAGCTGTGCTATCATAAGTTACCCATCTTTTCTGTTGCTCAGTCTCAATCAGCCTCTATTCAATGGGAATAATAATAATAATAATAATAATAATAATAATAATACTTCCCTCATTAAGTTCTCAGCAAGATTCAAATCCAATAATGCATGCAAAATAAAATGGTGCCTGATATAAATTTACATTCATTAAATGTTAAACTGCTGCTATTATTATTATTATTATTATTATTATTATTATTGTTATCATTATTATTCCTAAACCAACTGTGAAATTCTCATCATTATTATTCCTAAACCAACTGTGAGATTCCAATTCAGCCAAACTATGGATAGCATCATGCTAAACAGCAAGAAGACACTACAAAAGTGGTAGAAAATAGCAATAAATTTTGGAGGTATAAGTATAGGATTAAAATATTAGCTGCAAATGATAAGCAGTAGGAGTGGTAGAAGCCATGTAACCTCCCTAGACCCCGGCTTCCTTATCTGTCACTTGCAGAGAAGAACATTTTGTTCTATTTACTCCGATCAAAGTTAAACTACATGTAAGAGTGTTTTATACAATCAATATGTAGTCAAAAATGAAAGGTATTGTAGCTAACAGAAAAGATTTGGAGGGTCTGCATCTAAAGCAGGTACATTTCCTAGTTGTATATTTAAAACTATATTCAACTGAGGTCTCTATTCTCAAGTGACACAGGGTTCCTTTGGTTCCAACTGCTGACATGATTTAAGATCAGGTAATTGTGTTTATTGTTGTAGACAATTGGAAGGGGCTGAGATCCTTGTCCCATCCCATGGACTGATCATCGACACCAATTACACTTATTTCACAAATATTTATTGAGAAAACTTTACATCATTAAAGACAGGCAGTATATACTCTACATTCTAGAGGAAAACCTTCTAGAGATATCTCAGCAGTAACTCCCACTTTGTCACTTAATCTAAGTAGATACCACATTTTCTTTCTATCACTGATGATCCTTGTACTAGCTTACACTATCCAGGGTACACTATTTACTATAACAAATGTATAAAGTAGGCATTCACTCTTTAAAAACAAAAACCAGGCAAAGAAACAAAGAAACAGACTCAGAGAAGTTATACAATGTGGTCAAGATTTAGCTTATTTCCAGACCCCCCCCCCCCACCTTTACCTTTGTTCTTCTAAGGCTGATGTGTTATCCAAGCAGCTCAAAAGTCTGGTTCCTTTAACTTAGTAGAGTTCCTCCCTTCTAGTTCATAAAACTTCGGGGGTTATCAGGTAATACATGGGGGTCATTAAAGAAATGTAATTTTATCACTAATGAGATTAAATCTATTTCATTCTTTAAAGTATTCTAGACGCAAGGTGTGGTAGCACACGCTTGTAATTCCAGTACTTGGGAGGCTGAGACAGAAGGATCACAAGCCTTAGATACTTAGTGGGGCCCTCTGCAAGTCAGTGAGATCCTGTTTCAAAATAAAGAATAAAAAATAGGGCTGGGTGTGTAGCTCAGAGATCGAATGCCCCTAGTTTCCATCTCCAGTACGACAAAATGAATGAATGAATGAATAAATGAATAAACAAAGAAACAAATAAATAAATAAATACATAAAGTGATCTAGAGTTGACTTGTATTCAAATCTGTCTATAAGCTCTTAGAAAAAGAATGGTTATATAAAATTATTCCCTAAATAAAGTCCACTTTGATGAAATGATGACTTCAAACTAACTCTCAGCCCTTGATTCTTTCAGACACAATGAGGGGCTATGAATGTGAAGCTCAAGATATAATTCCCTATTTCTTCAATAGAAATGGTTCAAGGGTATTTGATCTTAAAAAATGAAAAATGTTTAAGTTTTTTTTTTTAATTTTTAGTGTCTTATGATAACATAGTGAATATGAAGAGAGTTGTGGTTAAGAGTTTCTGGAGTAACAGAAATTACCTTTATCATTTGATATCATTTTTTTTCTG
Organism: Graphiurus murinus; assembly: GCA_004027655.1. Taxonomy (NCBI): domain Eukaryota; kingdom Metazoa; phylum Chordata; class Mammalia; order Rodentia; family Gliridae; genus Graphiurus; species Graphiurus murinus. Next base: position 33,189 of record PVLC010001667.1, read on the forward strand.
CTGACTCTTCTCTGTTGAACAGTTTCCCTCGGTGTGAGAAAATATGGTGTCCACACCACTTCACCCATTAGCCATTCCATGCTAATAATATATTTTGGCATAATTTATTTTTATAATATATTTTGCAAGTATCATTTAAAATAAAAACTGCTGATATTAATTAGGGAAAATTATAAAACCAAATCCATTTTGGAGCCCTAGGCAATCTTTCCAGATTTACTTTTTTTTACTCTACAGTTATTTGTATAACGTAGGGCCCCTATTTTATCTATGTTTGTATTTCTTCTGCCTGAAACAATAAAAAGGTTGTTGAATTTGACTTTCTGAACATTTATGTTCAGCATAAGTGTCCTCTGAGGCTCTTCCTGACCATCTATATACACATGTCATTCCTCTCCACTTTATGATTAAACTTCATTAACTCTGACGATGAGACATTTGACATGACATTTGGTGTTGGTTTATTTTTGCTTTTTACCTGAATTACCTCTTCAGTAGACTGAAAATTCCCCAAGAGCAGGGACCTTGTCTTTCTTCCTGGATACTGATTCTTAGCATATAGAGCATTGTGTGACATAAAATAGGTTCTCAATAAGTGCATGTTATGAATGAATAAATGATGCAACAGTTGCCAAGAAAGCACATGCCATTACTGGAAATCGTCAGTACTCTATCCTCTGGAGAGCATAAATCCTTCCATTCCCAACTCTGGGACCTTTGTCTCCACTCATCCACTCCCATGGACACACCCTGGGCTAAGTCACCACTCAACCTGCTGCAATTCTGAAATCTTGAAAATTTATCTCAGCTTCTGTTAGGACCTTGTATCTTAGCATTCCTGTCTTGTCTTGTGATCTTTGCTTTTCCTTTACTTAATCAGCCACTGTGCTCTCCTAGCCTTGAGTTAAGCACCAAGAACAAGGCTACCAGACTTTCAACCACTGTCTTAACCTAGTTATTCATGCCTGTTTGGCAAAAACCCTGTACTCACCCTAATATCCAGGACACCATATGCTGTCATAGAAACTCTGAAACTACAGGCTGGTGACACAATGCTAATGGGGTGGGAATCACCAGCCCACATTTTGGCACAACTCTAACTGGCCCCTCTTCTTTAGGAACATCTTCAGAGGCTTTCCATTCTCCCCAGGGCTTATGTGCACTTTCTTACCTAACCCCAACATCAGTACTTGTCTGATACTTCACAGAGGAAAAACAGGGACTGGCAATTTTTGAATGCATCATTCTCTTTCTATTTCAGTGCCTTTGTACTTGTTCTTTCTTCCTGGATACACTGATTCTTCCTTTTAAAAAATATACCTGAGTTCCATAAAATAATAGTTTTGCTCCCCCTCTCAATTGGATTGTAACCTCTTTGAGGGCAGGAAATGAGTTTTGAATGTCTATGTCCTGAGGTCAAATACAGTGCTCAATACAATAGTCCTTTATTCATGGTTTCACTTTCTGTGGCTTTAGTTACCCTTGGTCAATCACAGTCTGAAAATATTAAATGGAAATTCCAGAAACAATTTGCATATTTTAAATTGCATGCCATTTTGAATAATGTGATGAATCTCACTCCATCCTACCCTCTTGGGATGTGACTTATTCCTTGGTCCAATGTATCCACACCATATATGCTACCTACCTAATAACCACTTAGTAGCCATCTCAGTTATTGGCTTGACTGCTGTGTTCAAGTAACCCTTATGTATGGTCTGATGGTATGTCGAGAGGCCTATGTGCCGTGATTCAGCTCACTTCATCCCATCACATTAGGCATTTTATCATCTCACATCACCCCAGGAAGAAGCGTGAGTACAGTGTAACAAGGTATTTTGGAGAGAGAGAGAGACTACATTCACATAACTTTTGTATAGTATATAGTTGCAATTGTGATATTTTACTATTATTGTTGTTATTATTTTATTGTGCCTAATTTATAAGTTAAAATTGATCATAGGTATTCATGGATAGAAAAACCATCATATATATATTTGCTTTCAAGAAACTACTGGGACTTTGGGCATATTCCCTGTGGACAAGGGATGACTCTGTACATAATAAGTGCTCAATACATGTTCATTGACTGAAGAATTGAAGACTGGGGTAATAGAACAGGCTTGGGGAGCTAGGTGTACCAATATGTTACTCAAATGCTGAAATGTTTAACATTAATCCAGTAAAAACCTGAAATTAGTAAATGGCCAAACATGTAAGTTCTAAGTCACAACTGATAAAATAACAGGAAAATAAAGAATAGTTTTGGTTATGTGACTAACAATATTTTGAAATATTTAATCAGGGTAATTAATTTAAAGCATAACTTAGGATCCCTCCCTATGCACTACAAATTTACATTTTACACTTGAGAAAGCTTATCTTAGCATAAATTAACCCCCTCCTTCCACATAACCGGTTTGAGATGTGGAGTTTTCTATGTGAAAATATAAATTTAGAGTCACCAGGAATTTAAATATATAATAAAATCAATTGGATTATCTTTAACATGTATGAGTGTACTCAGAATTTAATGTGTAAGCTTGCTATTAGTCTCTGAATGAGAATACAATACTGTAAAACACACACACACACACACACACACACACACACACACACACACACACACTGCCCCATCTAGGAGAAAGATACAATTTCTTGTGGGCAAAGTATGTGTAGTTCTTAAAGGGGAACAGAATAATGATTAAGGAAAAGAAGATAAAACTATAGCATGGACAGGAGCAGAAATGCAGCAGTTAAATAAATAGGAAGGAATAGAGAGGAGCTCAGATGCAACAGACTGAAGTGGTGGGGCAGGAATAGACCTGCTAGAATTTAATCTGCAGAGGGGTGACTGCACAGGGTAAAAGTAAGGATCAGTTGGGCTCTTGAGCATGAGGTCTTCACAGAACACATTGATTTAGGCCCCTCTTAGCCTCACACAGGAAAAGATCCCAGTTTGTTGGAGATGAGAGTAAGAAAAGAGAACTGAAGGAAATAGCAGGTCTGGATGGAAAGGTGGAAAGAGGTGGACAAAACAAGGTCTTGATGGATTCTAATAGAGAAGCATACAGAGTAACAGGTGTGGGAAAAGGGGACACCTGGAGGGGATTGTTTAAAATCTTTCAAATGGACAAAAGGACCTAAGCAACATAAAACTACACTTCTGATGCATATCAGTAATATACATCTGGTGCCTCCATGTTGCAGTGCACTGTTAGAAGGTTAAACTGTGCAATCCAATGGCTTAGTATGCTGGATGACAGCAGTCAGGGTGGGAGTGGGGAGCCTTGCTAAGGGACAGAAGGCAGTGTAGCAAGACTTGAGATACCCCACCCCCACTGCAGGTCTTAGAGTGAACACAGTATTTTCCAGTAGATGAAATGTCATGATTTCATCAAAGGGACTTTGTAGATAAAGTAGCGAGAGAGACAAATACCAAATGGCAATCCCTTGACCTTTAATACGCTTGAGGATAAATCATGTCTGCTGTAACCCCACATATGAGGTAAGTTCATTGCAGGTCAGGTATCTGGTGAGTAAAACATTTTGCTCTGTCTTCTCACTCAGTATACTATTCTTAGTATAACTAAAATACAGTAATAGTTTTCACTTGAGATATTAATTGTCCCTGCTTGCAAACCTTTCTGGCTCCCCCCACCTAATTTCTCTTGAATGGTTTTATTTTATTTTACTCTTTGTGCCACCCTCTTGTTATTTTAAAATGTGTTTATTGAGATTTTAGCATGCCATAAAATTCATCCATCAATGGTTTTATTTTAAGCAAGTGTTTTCTTAACACTGTTAGTTGGAGATGTCCATCATAGGGCTGTAGTTGTTTCCCCTTATCCATGGTTTCTTTTTGCACAGTTTAGTTGTGGTCAACCAAGATCTGAAAACATTACATGGGAAATTCCAGAAACAAAAAATGCATAAATTTTCATATCATCAGAGGGTCAACATAGCCTAATGTTACAATGGCTAAATCACTTACCTCCCTTCATCCCATCAGATAGGCACTGTATCACCTCACATCATTAGAAGAAGGGTGAATACAGTACAATGAGATATGAGAGAGAATATTCATATACCCTTTAGTGCATATATTATTATAATTGTTCTATTTTATTAGTTTTTATTAATATCTTACTGTGCCTGATTTGTAAATTCAACTTTATCATGGGTGTATATGTATAGGAAAAAATTGTACATGCAGGGTTTGGTATAATCTGAGGTTTCAAGAATTCACTGAGGAGGGCGGATAAGAAGCAACTATTTCATATGGATTTTTTCTAGTCATATTATTTAGAATAGCTTAAAGTTGCTCAGTAAACAAATGGATATATAATTTATATGTAGATGTCATTTGGCTACACAAGTTAAAATGCTTATGTAAGCATTTATGTATAATACTTCCTGAGATTATATAATAGTTACCTGAAGAAAGAAAGGATAGAATTCTGTCACAGACCCCAGAGGGGATAAATACATATTTCTGAGATTGATAGCAAATATGTTTGTTTTTAGATAACTGGACTTCCCCACGTTAATCTGGACACAATGATTTTTTTAGAGCAGGACTATCTTCAAAACTTCTACTTTATTCTTCTAAAAAGGATTTCTTAGACATAACTCTAAATTTTCCTGTTTCTAACCTTAGCTCTCTGATTATTTCTGGTGAGTTATAAAATCTTAATCAGGCACCTGCTTTTGATTTCAGATTTCTTTTTTCTCCTTTAAATTTTCTAAGCACCTGCCTAACCAACTAACCAAGCTTTGCTTCCTTTACCATGGCTCATTCCTGCCACGTGATGTTAAGTTTCTCAATTAGTTCACCTAGCTTGTGAAACACCTGCAGCTCACCAACAAGGATGGTATTGTCTGGCTATTTTGCTTAGCAATGAGCTGATTTACCTGTCAAGATAACCCTGATTGTTCATATTATTGGATCTCTGGATTAATGTCTTATAAGAAAGCACATTTGCACAGTTCTATGTATTTCATAAGCATTAAACACTGATTTCACTTGATAGGCCGGATATTATATCAACATTTAGTGAAAGGAGCTTACTACTGGGGGTTCAGAAGTGAACTATGAAAGCTAACCTTTTGGATGCAAGCTAAAAGCTTATTTTCCATGAAGGGTTTTTTAGTGGTTATGACAGGAGGTTACCCATGTCCTACATAAGAATACTGTTTAAGTGTCTGGTAGTCCAAGTCTGCTTTAAAAATACTTTAAAATTGATATATAGCTAGATGATTAATGACAGCATTAACAGCATGCACATTAATGACCCTTCTATCACTGTGGAGATAATATATCAAGAAAAAGAGAAAAGCATAATTTTCATTAGGTCAGAGATAAGCTACAACCATACTCCAGATGACTTAATTTTTTGATCATTTTTCTTTCAGAAAATGCATGTTAGACATAAAATAATGTTTCCAGCCGTTTCTGGATCTTCTTTTAATTTATTTCTAATAAAGCATACATATGGGTAAAAACTTCAAGTTGCATTTTGAGACCTTTAGACAGTTCTCGGCTTTAAACAATTAATCAATGCTACATACAAACTGGCTTTGATTAAATTCAGCCTAAGATATCAGTGTTCCAGTAAACTGCAATAGAGAAAAAAAATCTATTGAAACTATAATTTCCCAAAGGCAAGTAGCTTTGAAAATAAAATTTGGATTGTGAAAACAACCATAAACTTGCCTCATATATTATAAAACCTTTATGACATGCTTCAACTTTGAGTGTTGTATTGTTAAGTTTGCTTTCCACCTGTCTCATCCTCATGGAAAAAGTATCCCAAAGTTAAATGAGAGCTAGCTACCTATCTAATATGACTTTACCTATTACCTAATGTAACTCAATTAGAAATGATTTGGGGAGAAACTCAGTTCTAACTGATAGTAATTTTTTTCCTGACTGCATTCAGTATTTTAGTAGAGTGTGGTATTTCAAATCAAACTACATTTAAGATGGTTTGTTGTTTTAGGTGAATTTTCGAACCCAATAATCTCTCACACAGTGTGAGTGGTCCTTAACTAACGCATAGCAATGTAGACCTGTCACTTCAGATATATGGCCTTTAGGAAAAAGTGCCTGAATAGCCCAGGCACTGTAAAAAGTCTCCTCCCCTTCCTGATAACATGGTTTGGGATTTCCTTCCTATTCCTCCTTTTCCTACTGTTCTTTGGTGCTGCTTATGTTCCAGTCTCTTTATTTCTACACTTCTTATCTTTAGGAGTAAACCCCATGACTAATGTTGGCCCCCACTTCTTCCTGGCACTCCCACCAACTCTTCTCCTCACTGTGTCCAGAGTTGTGTCACACCCAGTCAGCCTCCCTCCCCCATCCCGGCCCAGCTCCTATAATACTGAAAAGCTCTTTCAGTGAAATGTGTTTCTGAGAACTGTAGATAAATCTTATGCCAGCCCTCTTTGTACTCAGATACCATAATTAGCATCTATTCACTCACTCAGCAAATATTTGTTGAGTACCTCCTATGTACCAGACACTATGTTGGGCATATAGTAGAGTGGCATTGCATGCAACTCTGTCTTTCTCTATGGACTTTTAAGAGGAATAACAAGGAGGAAATAAGTTTATCTCTGCGTCCTTTTGACTGTTTACAAGGCAGTGCAATAAGACTTAAGATATCTCACCCAGGGAAACAACAGCAAAGGGTCAGAAAACATGTATTCCACATCTATGTATCCTGGGTTTTGTGCTGGGGATAGCAATATAGGTACAAAACAACCTGCATCATGAACGGTAATGTAGACTAGGAAAGTTTTGAGAATGAGAGTCATCCTAGACAGAAACTAGATGGAGGTTATGGGCATGAAGGCAGGCCCATCAACTTCAGGAACAAGAGGAGGGTTATGAGGATCCAGCCCAACATCCAGTGTCTTCCAATGGATTACATAAAACATGATTTTCAGCCTCCAACTACAGGGCCTTCTGGGAGGCTGCTGTGCACCATTTTCTGTTGTTAAAACTGAGTACTACAGTCTAGGTGATTTATAAGGAAAGAATTTTTTTCTTACACATTTGGAGGCTGACAAGTCCAAGGATAATAGGCTGCATCTGGCAAGGGTCTTCCTGCTGGTGAGGACTCTATAGTGTCCCAAGGTGACACAGGATATCACATGGTGAGAGGGGTGCATACAAGTGAGAGCCAAACTGTCTTTTATAACAGACTCACTCTTGAGATACCCATTAATCTGTTAATATATGAATGGGAAAATTCTCACCACCCAATCACCTCTTAAAGATCCCACTGGTCTCACCTCCTTATACCTTATAGCTGGATTAAATTTCAACATGAGTCTTGGTGGAAACATTCAAACCGTAGCAAAAGCACTCCCAATAACTCCTGTTAGCATTTCTATCACAAACCACCCTTTCACCATACATATCCTCGATGGGAATCTCTGACCATGACCCTAAGAGACACCAGTATCTTGGAGCCTGGGTACACTACAGACTTGGAAAATGAATACGGCTACCAGAAGTAGCAAATAAAAAGACAGGAGGTCCGGTTCAATTGGAATTTCAGGTAAACAATTTTTACACTAAATATGTACAATATTTGTATTTATAGTATTTTATGTTTTATCTGGCAACCCTAGAAAGGAGGTAATATCTTTACTCCTGTTTCGCCTCATCGAGCATCCCAAACCCCAACTCAGATGTACTTTCTCCCTTTCCCTTCAGCTCCTGAAATCATTGAGACATTGAGCAGGTGCCACTGTTGTTTTCTTTTTCTGCTGACACAGATGAAACTCTATCTACTCCTTGATCTTCACAGCCAAATTAAATTTGATTTTTGGCAGTGAAAATGCATCTCTATTACTGAGGTTTTCTCCCTTCAAATACTTTGAGAAAATCACCATCTTTATTCCTTCCAGTGCACTTGATGTTAGCTACTAAAAAAAAATTTTCCAAATAGCTTGTATGTTCAAGTTCAAGCAACTTTTCTAATGGATGCTTATTTTTCTGTCCTGAGCAAAGTTAATGGTCTGGAAACAGGTGTAGTAGTTCAAGGCAAACAGAAATCAAGTTGAGAATGCATTTGTCTCCGAATCAACTGCAATTTGTTTTAGGCTTGTGTACAAAGAAGTGTCTGAAAGCTCACTTTCTCTTTATTTAAAAAAATGCATGTATACTTTTATATATACACATATATGTGAGTTATATATCTCTTTGGAAGCTTTATTTTGAAGGCAGATGGAAGAAAAATTTCCTTCACTTTAAGATCCACTGTTATTAACAGAATAGAGAAACTTTGAGACATGGTTGTCTCTCAGTAAATATATGTTAAATGATTCAAGAAATGTTGATAGCTTCATAATATTTTAATTAATCCAGATATTTCTAGTTTTATATTCAAAGATATGTTATCATGCTAGCTCAGAATACTAGAAATGAATTTAAACTACATAATAAAATAAACATGCATATTGTTTTTGGACTTTATCCAAGAATTTTCCAGTCAAGCTTTGCCATTTGCTAGAACAAGTCATAGCATCTCTGTGTGATTCTGCTTTCTCATCTGTAAGATGGGGATAATAATTTCCTACCTCATAGGACTGTTATGAATATTAAGTAAGGTCATATTTACAAAATTCTTACAACAGGCCCATATTAACTGTTAGTCATTCTGAGCTCTTTTATCTTAATTGAATTATAAACAACTATGCTTACTACCTTTGACCCTCCAAGGAATGGGAATTAGCTTTGGTATTTATAGGATACTTTTGCTGATTTTTCATTCTGAGTTGGGTTCAGAGAATAGGGAATAATGATACAATTAGTATCACAGTGCAATTAGTTTCAGAAGGGTAGCAAGAAATTAATATAGTGTGAAAATCTGCTAATACCACTTTAACTGAGTTTGAATTTCACCACATATTGTTCATTCTTAGCTGGGTTTGGCAAGTTGGAAACAATGGTTTGCACAATACAATCAATTTCAGAAGGGCAATGACAAATTAATATGCAATGAAAAACTGTCAATGCCATTTTAAAAAAAATTCTAGGATTTATTTTAGTATTTAGTTATAACTTAATATATTTCCTAGTTTTTTGTAGCATTAATATGCAGAACAAAATTATCTTTTTAAAATGTTGTTCTGCATTCATTTAATGTATTTTCTTTAACTATAATGAATACAATTTCAAAGAAATAATTTTGTCTAAATATCTGTCTCAAAGTTCAATATCAATTCATCTATGAATAAAAAGTATAAAGTACACTAACAGAACTTTTATATTGGCTTCTAGTCAGGAGAAGGAGGGATTTAGTTATTTTTCCTTCTTCAATGACAATCCATCTACCGTCTGAGCAAAGAAATGTTCTGTAATGTTATCAGTTTTGTCTATTTTCTCCCTTACTAATGTCTGAAAGCATACACACTATAGAAAAGGTCAGCTCTTTTTTTCCCGTATATCTGCTTTTGTTAAACACTAGGTTCTTTCTGAGATACCACTAAGGAAGTGTACCCTCTGAGTCTGTGTATATAGATGGCACCGATTACAAATTTTAGAGTGATGTAATTAACAATTTCATACTAGATAGCATTTTGTTACCTTGAGAAAAATGTTCGTTGTTCCAAGCATTGTTTTTTCATTGCAAAGGTTGAGGGTAAGGAAAATTTAAATATTTAATAGAGAAATTACCTGTGGCTTCCATTATTACACATGATTTGTTCTGATTCAAAAGCAGTGAGTGGCTATTATAGTGCTTATCAAAAGGAGTACCTGAAGCTGGGCGTGGTGGCACATACTTGTAATCTCAGTACTTGGGAGGCTGAGACAGGAGGATCACAGGTTCAAAGCTAGCTTTGGTAAGTTAGCAAGGCTCTCAGCAACCTAGTGAGACCCTGTTTCCAAATAAGAAATAAAAGTTGATTCCATTCTTTTGGGTAGATACACTGAAGTGGTATTGCTGGATTATATGGTAGGTTCATTCCCATTCATCTGAGGATCCTCCTGTTTTCCAAAGTGGTTGCACTAATTTGTAATCCCACCAACAATGTATTAGAGTTCCCACTTCTCTACATCCTCACCAGTATTTGTTGTCGTTTGTGTTTTTAATGATTGTCATTCTAATTGGGATTAGGTGAAATCTCAGGGTAGTTTTGATTTGCATCTCTCTGGTTGCTAATGATGTTGAACATTTTTTCATACATTTATTGGCTATTTGTATTTCTTCTTTTGTGAAGTGTCTATTTAGTTCACTTGCCCATTTTTTTGATTGGGTTATTTGTTTTCTGAGCAGTGAGTTTCTTGAGTTCTCTGTGTATTCTAGATATTAGTTCTCTATCAGAGAAGTATCCACCCAAAAGAATGGAAACCAAACTATCAGACCAATGCATGAGTATCTATGTTTATACCCGCATAATTCACAATTGCCAAACTATGGAACCAGCCAACATGTCCATCAACAGATGAATGGATTACAAAACTATGGGATATGTGTACACAATGGAATTTTACTCAGCCATAAAGAAGAACAAAATTATGTCATTTGCAGGGAAATGGATGGAACTGGAAAACATTATGCTAAGTGAGATTAGTCAGTCACAAAAAGTAAAAAATCGGATGTTCTCCCTAATATGTGAAAGCTAGGGAGAAAGTGGATCATAGAGGGAACTCTAGATGATAAAGGAGAAACCTTAGATGAGCAAAAAAGACAACCTAACTGAAGGTGATGGGAGGGGGGAGAGGGAAACACCTTAATACACATGATGTACATTCACAAACATATCAAAGTCAATCACTAAGCTGAACATGAGAAAAAGGGAGAGGGGAGGAAATGGGGTGGGAATTGGGAAAAGGCTAAATGAGTGCTGTGTGCATGTATGCCTCTACCATTTTGTACCTTATTAAGATGTATGATTACAACGCACCAATAAAAAATAAAATTGGGCTTGGGGTATAGCTTGGAAGTAGAATGCCTCTGGATTCAATCCACAGTACCCCTCCACCACACCAAAAAAAAAAAAAAAAAAAAAAAGACAACCTGCAGTGGTACAAAGGACACAGGACTAGGATGTGCCCGAGTTCTCATCCTTGGGCTGCTATCAGTGAGCTATGTGTGTTAGGTCAGTCCACTAGACTCAGCAACTCTCATTTATTTCCTCCTTCATAAAGTGAAATAGAACAGAAACCTTCTGAGATCTTTTTTTCTGAAGCTATATGATTTCAGGTGCGTGTTTGATACCTAACACATGAATTTCTCATTTTCCCAATTTAGGCTTTGTATATAATGCTATATTATTTCTATTCCAAACTGAAATTGGTAAAATGTAGTTGCAAAAATATTTTATTTCTGTTCAAATTCTAACTAAAGCCCAAAGAAATATAAATATAGATCATGTCTCACAAATACCTGCCATATTTTATATTTAACATACAACTACTCAGAGGCTGGAAGGCCTACAAATTCCCCACTTTTTTGGATTTTAATCTCTTTTAATGTAAATAATCATATAAATTGTTTCAAAACAAAAGTGAGTGAATGAATCCTCAATTGCTAGAGAAAAAAAAAGTTTCAAGTATTAGATGTAAGAAGTTGGGGAAATATGTAAGCTTTGTGTATCTGAAAGGGTGCAAAAAGTTCATTCTAAATCAGAAATTCAGAAGCTGAGTAAATAGGATGTTATAATGACAGGCTAAATATGACCCTGGTTAATGTACCCACACATACCCTTTAAGTACACCTACATCCGTGCACGACTGCACCATTATTAGTTCTCATTTGTGTTAATGCAATGGAGATGCTGCCACTGAACTATAGTTACTCAGTAGTAATGTTATGCAACAGAAATACTGAAATACTATGTGCTTGACTCATGCCTTTGAAGTTGTTTTATAATTTAAAAAAAAATGACCCCAGAATGGCCCTCTCCTATGCATTCTGAATTACTTTCTCTTGCCTGACCTTCTATTGTAAAAAAAAAAAAAAAAAAAAAAATCAACTAACTCTTTGTTGGCATGCTGTCCTAAAGACTCAAAGGAGTTTTATGTAATCCTTTCAGATGTGAACCAACCAGAATGATCAGAGTTTCCATTCAACTCTTCTACAGAGGACAGTATACAACTCATGGGACTCTATGGCCTAGTGATAATTTGTGGAAGAAAGTTCTTGAACTAAAAATAAATCACAGAGCAAAAAAGAGTGTGAGAAAGAAAAACTGTAACAGAATTGTTATGGCTGTTCTTAGTAGCTTCCTTGGATTGCAAATTAGCCAATAATGCAGTTGAGAAATAATACAGAACCTACTAGCTCTTTCTTTTCATCATCCCACAAGTGTTTTTGCTAGCTTTTCTCATTCCCTACTGCTATATTAAGTATGTATCTGATTAGAATAAGAACAACAGGAGTCATGCTTTGGGGTATATTCAGAAACTTTATAAACATCCTTACTTCCATGAAAATTCAGTTCTTTTAGAATTATGTTCTATTTCCCATCCATCTTTGATCATAGTACTGTTCCTAGCTAAATGCAAGAATTTAAATGTTCATCTGATTGCCCCACAAGTAATTTTTTCATTTTTTTCTTGCATATGATACCAATATTTAAAGTCTCTCTTTGGAAGTGTCAGGATTCTACCATCTAGGGATGATGACAGGGACATGTCTGCTCCTATTTTGCATGTTCCTTTGTATACCCTGACAGAGCTCAAGCCTGAAAATTATTACAATTATATTTTGAGTTCCTTATTATACTTGTTCTGTCACTGATAATTTTAAAGCAAAGCTAATTATCTTTAGTCAGACTCCATCATAAGTTTAAGTGCAGTGATAAATCATAAGCATCATTTAAGAACTTAATTAACTTAAAAACATAAATATTGATCAGATATCATTTGAAGGCACCATTCTATAAGAGACACAAAAGCAGTCTGCATCAAAGGACACTATCAACAGAGTAAAATGGCAACTTATAGAATGGCAGGAAATGTTTGCAAATCATATATCCGGATAAGGGCATGTTAACAAAGAACTCTTTCAACTCAAAAACAACAAAATAACTCAATTAATAAAGGAAAAAAGGTCTTAAATAGACATTTCTCCAAAGAAATATGTATGAATGGCCAGTAAGCACATGACACAATGTTCAATATTACTCATTATTAGGTAAGTTCAAATAAAATCCACAGAGGATTGCTATTATTATCTTTATTATTATTTTATCTTATTCGTTTGCAGTACTGGGGATTGAATCCAGGGGCATTCTACCTCTGAGCTACACCCCTAGCCCTATTTTTATTATTTATTTTGAAACAGGGTCTTACCAAGTTGTGGAGGGCCTAAGTAGCTGGGACTGGCCATGAACTCGTGATCTTCCTTTCTCAGCCTCCCAAGTACTGGGATTACAAGTATGTGCCACCACGTCTGGTGGTTTGATATTATTTTAAGAGTTTAAAAGAAAAAAATGTTGGTGAGATTATGGATGAATTGGCACACTGCTGGTGGGAATGAGAAATGGTATGGTCACTATCAAGGTCCCTCAAAAAAAGAAAGAAAAACAGAACTGTCATATGATCTAGCAGTTCTACTACTGGGTATACACCCCAAATAACTGAAGTTGAGGACTCAAACAGATATTTATATCCATATTCATAGTCATATTATACATACTAGCCAAAAGATGGAAGCATTCCCAGTGCCCATCAACAGATGAATGGACAAACAAAACATTTTATATGCGTACAATGGAATGTTATTTAACCTTAAAAAGGAAATTCTGACATATAGTACAACATAAACTTTTGAGATGTTATGTTTAGTGAAATAAACCAGACACAGAACAATAAATATTGCATCATTCCACATATGAGAGGTACTTTGAGCCGAGCATGGTGGTGCATGCCTGCAATCCCTGTACTTGGGAGACTGAAACAGGAGGATTGCAGGGTCAAGAACAGCCTCAGAAATCCAGAGAGCCTCTCAGAAACTTAGCAAGACCCTACTCCAAAAATAACTAACTAACTAACTAACTAACTAACTAACTAAATAATTAAATAAAATAGGGATGGAAGTTTAGCTAAGAGGTAGAATGCCTCTGAGTTCAATCCCCAGTACCAAAAAAGAAAAAAAGAAAGAAGAGATACTTAAATCACAGAGACAGAAAATTGAATGATGGTTGACAGAGGCGGATTGAGGGGGAAATGGAGAGTGAGTGTTTGATGGGCACAAGTTTTAGTTCAGCATGAGGAGAAAAGTTCTGGAGATGGAAGGTAGTGATGGTTACATAACAATACGAACATTCTTAATGACACTGAACTGTATACTTAAAAATGTCTAAAATGGTAAATTTTATGTTGTTTTATTTTATCGCAATTACTAAAACAGTTCCTGCTCATACTGGCTTATGATATAGTGGGGAGATATGTGTATAAAATTAGCACCTGAATAACTGTAATTCAAAGTAAATGGCATAGTTATAAGACAGTAGACATCAAATACTATGGTACTCATAGAATGTAAAAATAATACTTAGTTGTTACAGAAATAGTTTCATGGAGTGTATGACGGTTGGGATTTACCTTTGGATGATTAACAAATTTCATTGAGTAAAGATAGAGAGGCAATATTCTACAAAAAGAGATAGTATAAACAGAACACTGAGACTAAAACTGATTGTGGGTGTGATTTAAAAACTATGATTCCTCTCAGTTAGGTCAAAGTTTAGAGCAATGCTTGCCAATTTTTTTTTAAATGAATAGAGATCACTTAGGAGTTGCTTGGGAATCTTGCTGAAATGTAGGTTCTAATTCTATAGGTCTAATATATAGTCCAGACTTCTTCATTTTTAATAGGCTCCCAGGTAGGTCTTAAATATATATACACACATATACATATATACATATATATATATACACAAATACAGATACACATACACATATATGTATGCACACACACGTAAATGTAGAGTTGGCTCAAGGTTGAGGCTTTAAAAGCTACAAGTCTAACTTTAGAGTTAATAGAGAACCAATGGAACTCTTCTAGGTAGGGGGATTATATAATTGGAGATGTCTTATAGGAAGACTAATCTGGGATCCATGTGTAGGTGTGAATAGAATCGGCAGAGGTAGACTCTGAGAAGACTGATTAGTCTTGGGGATACCAATTAAGAACCCATTCATGGTAACCAGACTAGATGAGGTGAGGACTGAACAAGCAAGTGGGAGTGAGGGTGCAAAGGGGAAGACTAAGCAAGGGGATAGTGCGAAGGCAGATGTGTGTTTTGGCAGCTGACAATGTAAGAGAATACACAAGGAGCAAAAGTGGAAAATGCCCAGGATTAAGGTAAGCAAGCAATTGGGTTTTCCCAAGACACTCCAGGTTAATGCCTGCTGGTCCAGCCTAATTATTAATAATGCTCTCTTTTGCACTAAGCATGTCCCAGTTTGGGCAATAAACTTTAAGCATAGGTGGATAGCAGGATGTTGAGGAGAGTTAGATTGGTTCATAATGGTTAGAGATGAAGTGATATTCATTCATTATTTACCAAACATCAGTTATGTGCTAAGTAGCAAGGATACTGAAGGTTAAATAAAAGTAATAGCAAAAAGAAATCTTGTCCTCATGTTGTTTATGATTTTTGTGGGAACTTATACATTCCAGAAGTGCTGTGGAAGAGGAAATGAAAAGGAAGTTGAAGTACAAGACTCAGAGCCAGGGGTCATGCCAAGCACAGAATAAAAAATGAGGGATTAGAATGTGAATGGGAGGTGGATGCAGGTTTAGGTATAAGTATGGATCTTGGTAGAGAGATGAAGCTTTGAGAGTGGGTAAGCTTCTACTCTGAAAGTACATTAAGGAAGAAAGAGGCCTTGAACAATGCCTACACTTAGCGCGGGAACTGAGGAATCAGTAAGCCTGAGGAGGAGCAATTAGAGAAGTAAAAGAAGCACAAAGACACTGGTCTATGGTAGAAGCTAAGGAAGCCTGGAGGGCCTTCCAATTACCAATATCAAATGCTTCTGAGAGTTCTAGGGGTCTGCAACAGGTGGACATTGTGGGCAAGGAAAGGGCTGGCCTTTGGAAGCAGTGTAATATATCCTGGGGAGCTGGTCATATGGTATTTTGCACAAGTGAAAAATTACTGAGACTCTTAGGGTGTCCAACTCATTCTTAGGTGATACTTTGCTGTCATAGTTTATATGTTTCTCATTGGCAGTCTTTTTGATGGTTAATAAAGATAGCCATTTTGTGGTTGCTGCTTCTGAAGGTTTGTAACAAAATAAAGCAAAATCTGTAAGCATCTCTTTTTTTTCATCAATAACCAATGCATATTTTTCTTGCAAGATTACTCTGATAATAGATTATAAATGACACCGGTGTGCTTGTGGTTGAAAAATCTGAAGGAGCAAATGAGAGGCATGTTATAGTAAAAACATTTAATTTTGCTTAGGTCTTCTTTCTGATATGAAGGATATTTGGGAGGAAGATTAAAGATAATAAGAGGCATGTAAGTAGACTTAATGATCTTAAGAGAAAAATACTGGACTGTCGTTAGAAGGTAAAATTTATTTAATTGTCAGTACTTAAACCATTATTATTTCTTAGTTCTAGCAGTTTTTTACATGATGATAGACTCTTATCAGCACATTTAAATTCCTCCCACTCCCAGCCCTTATGCTCAGCCCACTGAATGCACACAGCCATTTGCAGAGTATGAGAAAGCATCTTATTGTTGAGTCTTTGAGGAAAGATGATAAAATCCAGGAGTAGTCCAAATCAGAACTGAAAAACGTCCATTGGGAGTAGGAAGGAATACAATAATTTTCTGTGGTAATGATGTAGTTCCTTTTTGTTTCTTCCTTGTTATGAACCTAAGGGTTGGGGCATTTTTTTAATGCAACAGAGGAAACAGAAATTGATTGAATGGGTAAATCAGTAATAACCTATCTAAAAACCAAGTGAACAAAGTCCTGTTGTGAAAGCCATTTGAAATAGCTAATACAGTTCTGGTAAGAGTGTTTGGTAACTTTTTAGTGATTGGCTGGATGCTTTTATAGCACTTGGGACTATGCTGGTGTTGGTTACAGTTTGTGGAATGAAGCAATTGAGCAGTTTATTTTAATGGAGGAGAGCTAGTGTGTGGCTTCATGTGCCTGGGGGATCTCCAGAATTTCTTGGCTATCATACCTATAATTCATGGGTCAAGTTGGTCAGCAGTGTTCTCAGGTAAATGGGTGGTAAAACATAATATTGGTGAAGGGATAATGATTTAGGAGTCCTTCATATTCTAGCTCAGAGAAGCAGGCTCAGCTCTGACGACCAGGCTGAGCTTCCACTGTGCCACACTGTGAGCTCATCACCACCAACATGCCAAATACTCCTTAACCTCTGCACTTTGCTCCCATTGGTCTCCTGCTCTTTTTCCTTGCCCTTGCCTCAGTCTTACCTGCCAAGACCCACCTGAAGCTCTACCTCTTCCATTATATGTTTATGTTCTCAGGAATAATTTCATTCTGTGAAAACTTGTGTTTATCATTAGAAACATGCATTTGGCACTTAGTGTATGCTCTCTTGATTGTCACTTACTTGAGCTATGACCCCAGTTGGACTATAAAATTAAATCTGGTTTTCCTTGCAGAGCTCTTATGAGAATCAAATAAAAAAATATATACATATATATAATATATGTTACAAAATAGCCCACATTAAAACTATTCTATATAGTACCTTTTTTCTGACATTGGAGAAAATTTTCATAAAGCTGTATAATAATGTTTAAAAGATGGGAAATCAAATTACTTTACAATCAAGTTTTGCTTGTGCAGATTATAACAATCATTAAACAATGCAAATTATATTCCCACACTGGTTAGATCATTTCTTTATTGATATGACCCCCATCTTTGATTTGGCATTTAATAGAATTTAGAAGAGAAAGATATTTTCTCTTTGCGTATCACGACATTTGTCTATTTTCTCACAGTAAAGGCATGAGAAGATACTCTTCATAATTAAAATAA
Source organism: Graphiurus murinus (assembly GCA_004027655.1). NCBI lineage: Eukaryota > Metazoa > Chordata > Mammalia > Rodentia > Gliridae > Graphiurus > Graphiurus murinus. The sequence goes on from PVLC010001667.1 coordinate 51,199, forward strand.
ATAACAATGTAGAATGGATATAAATATAGATAAGGATTTTATCTTCATAGGAGCACTAGAAGCTGGACAACATTAATATCTTCTTTTTATGTATAAGAAAATAGAGGACAAGTCACTTACCCAAGGCCACATGGAAAACTAACTGAGATTCAAACCTGGTATTTTGATCCCAGAGTTCACACACTCATTTAGTCACTTTGCAGCAACAATCTTTATTTCAGCAGATGAAGAAACAAGGAGCTGAGCAAGATTTGATTCCATTTAATTTGAACACCACTTATGGAGTATTTTCTGTCAAGCTCTATACTAAGTGCTAAGGATGAAATGAGGATGAGAAGGTCCTTGTGCTCAAAGACAATGTTGTCAGACATGACTTATAAACAACACATAATTTTAAAACTCTATAATAAGTACAATAATAAAGACATGCAAGACAAAAAAGTTGAGCTTTTTATCAGATGGATGTTTCATAGTTTGACTACTTGTTTTATTTAAAATGTGGAGAATGCTCCTAACACACACACACACACACACACACACACACACACACACACACACACACTTTCAAGTTCATACACCCAGCATGGACACTTCCTTTGGCTGTGGATGTGCTGTATTAGGTAAGTCAGTACACAAACAAGAGAACTGTCTCTGCCCTGCCCAGAAGCAAGAAATTCAGTCCAAAAGAGGAAGCAGGAAAGGGTCAGGTAAACAGATACATGAGAATATAATGATGTAAATGCTGGACTAGACGAAAGAACAAAATTCCCAGAGAGACATACTTGAACTAGATCTTAAAGAATGAATGGCTACTGGCAAGCCAAAGTGAGGCCAGGGGCAGAGAGAAGTGGAGAGTGGGGCTCAGGGATTTCTAAGCAGATGGCACATAAGCAAGTCTCAGGGTGCTGGAAGGGTGGTGTGTCCAGAGTGAGGGAGAAGGTTATATGGCCATAATATAATGTAAAAACACAAGGTTGGACAAAGTGAAAGAGAGACTTGGACTGGTCCTCATAGAGGACAGTCTTATAGGCCTGGCTCAGAACTACAGTTGTGGTCACAAAGGCAATGAAATGGCAATTAAAGTCTTGAACCAAAAGTGGTACTGACTGTTTTTCGAATTTTAGTTATCTATATGTGTATATAAGATTCTGAGGAGTATGTATTTCAAAGGGAAAACAATTATCCCCTGACAAAAGAAGTTTGGGATATTTCAAGTATTTTATTGCCTTATTATGGATTTACAATTTACACTAATATGAAAATATTAAACATTTTGACCAGTCAAGCAGTAAGTTTGTTAAACTTATTTAAATGATTTTGAATCCTCCCCCCCCCAAAAAAAACCCCACGTATTAGACATCTTTCAGTTGGCCTATGCTAGTATCTCATAAGGGTGATAGAATGGTTATTTATATATGGATATACATGTCACTTATTTAGAGAGGCATTCAGGAGTCAACTCTTATAGAATTTCAGAAAGTATAACTTTCTGATTATATGATCAAGTTCTCCTTTTAAATTTCTTTTAGGTGTTTTAAATATCATTTTGTGGAATTTAAAAATGTATTTCTGGTTATGGTTTTACATAATGATACATCAAAGTCAAAATTCCATCCTATAATTTTCTATAGCTGTCTTCTCTAAGGCTTATCCTTTAAGTTCCTATATAAGAAGAACTGATTTGCCTATGGCCACAGACATCTACTCCATAAACTGCTGATCTTCCTGGCCATCAGCACAAATGCACACACCAGGAGACCAGCCTACACATCATAATCATAAATATAACATGGCATACCTTATGGGCACTAAGTAATGTTTAATCTAATGTTCTTAGTGGAATTCTTTGAAGTTCTGTATTTCCTTGAGTAACCTTAGGTTATTTTCCCTGCATTTTAATTTCCATTTCTTCTAAGTAAATTATGTTTGAAGTTAAACAAATACATTTATAAAAGCTGTGCTCATGTTTCCTGATGTCATGGAGCTTCTGCAATGTGTCTCCTGTGCCTTTACCATGACCCCTTGACAGCCCTCTTCTATATTAGGTCTCACCTGAAATGTCACTTCTCCCATCCTTCCCAGGTTTCTGTTATCAACTCTCAGTTATACCATGGGTCTTTTCTTACTTAGCATTAGATACCAGCTGTAATTTTAAGTTTATGTGATTCTTTGTTGACTTCTGGTCCTTTCTGTAGACCATGAGCTCTAGTAGGGCAGGAACTCTATTTCTGTTCAGTATTATATTGTAGCATCTAGCAGACAAATGCTAAACAAACAGATTAAAGAATACTAAACGTTCATGTTTTAGGAGTAAAAATTGCAGGACTCTACATAAATTGGTTATAGACTAAATCTCATTTCTAGGCGTGTGTGTGTGTGTGTGTGTGTGTGTGTGTGTGTGTGTGTGTGTGGTGCTGGGAATTGAACCCAGGGGCACTTGACCATTGACCTACACACCACCACCTCTTTTTATTTTTTATTTTGAGTTGAGGTCTTGCTAAGTTGTCCAGGATGGCCTTAAACTTGCAATCCTCCTGCCTCAGCATCCTGAGCAACTGTAATTACAGGAGTGTGCCTTTGCATCTGGCTAGGCTATTTCAGACTAGAAGTGATAGAGAAATGCTATTCCACTGATAGCTAATACATTTCCCTGCCTTTAATTTTATTCCATGATGTCTAGATTCCAGATAGTATTTTCTCTACATATGTAATGTAATTCTTTACATTGGCATTTATACACTTCAAATTTTTTAGTTTCATGTCTTCTATTCATTATCACTTAACTACTCTGTATAAGGTTTGTTACTTTAATCTGTTCCATAAATCATTTCCCTCTATTCCTTTATTATTCCTGTGGATCTTTCAAATTTTTTCTAATATATCAATTCTTTTGTGGCACTGAAGCATTAAACCAAAGACAGTGCTCTCTGTCTGTTTTGAACCCAGTGGGTCTGGGCTGGTAGGTGATATCTAGTTAGATTTCCCATTATAAGTTAAATAAAAACTCCACAAAATCAAAATTTCAAAATTCATATCTATTTTCTCACAGACATTTAATATTTCTCCTATGATTTCCCCTTGGTTGTCTCACAGACATGCCATACAGCTAACAAATGCTTCTTCTGAGGCCGAGTTCACTAAAGAATACCTGCATAGAGAAGAATCTGGCAATGACTTTGCAGCCTCAGGGATAATGTCATGCAATCAGTATTTGATTTGAAAACCAAAGCTGTACACCTTTTTTCTAGATGTCCTTCGGTCCTACAAACCTGGTACCTTTGTTCTTTGTGTGTTTGTTTTCCTATAAAAAGATTTATTCAATGAGGTGAGAGGGCAGGGAGAATTTAAGCAGCTTGGCCAGCTAAGTGTATACAGCAGATAGGTCATTGAAAAGTATAACATTGGATGACCAATTTTGGCCTTACCAATCAAGACTATGCAAGGTTAGAATTCAAACATTTGACTATATGGTTCTATTTAGTCTGTCACCCATAAGATAAATTAGCCCAGGAGAATAACTTAGATGGCTGTCTCAGCTCTAAAGCTAATGCGATGACGATCTTACACACAGTGTCTTGTACTACATGGTAAGAAGACCTTCATGTAAAAACATTTGTAATCTGACTAGTGATAATAATAACTACATGGCCCTTCCTTCAGCTTTAATCCTTGTTGTTTTCCACTTTATAATGACTGAAAGGAAATACTTCTCTCCAGTTTTCTAAACAAATGGTTAAAGCCGGATGGTGCTGCTGGCCAAGCTAAGAATCAGGGAAGGCAACTGTTAAATCACAGGAAACTGCTCAGTGTGTCTTGTTAAACACTGACCAATCAATATTTTCATGATCCTTAAGGGTTCTGAATCTATTGGCCTATGAAAGCAAATACCTTTGAATCAAACCAAAGAACTTAAAAAAAAAATCTACCAGTAAGTACTATAAATCTGTAAGTATAATAGAGCAATAGGATTTAGCATGAACATAGACATTAGATATCCTAATTTGAATTGTAGAAATAAGACTTGAGGTAAAAAGTTTTGTAACCATCCTGACAGTTAATTACACTGTTGTCTACAGGAATGTTGTACTTAGATTCTTTAATCTTTCTATCCCCTGTGGTTCCCACATCCTGCTCAATTCCTTCATCCTACCCCACCTACGTCTATTCCCCACAAGGAGACTGTGCTGAGAAGGGAGGGAGTTAGGTAAATGTGCCCAGGGCTACATGGGAAGGCTGAGGATGGTAAACTGTAGCACAGAGCACATAATCCACACACGGAACCAAAGTGATAAAGAGGAGAGAAAGAGGCTCAAAGAAATATACATAACCTTCCCAAATCACATCTGGTTTCATAAAAGTTCTAGTCCCTCTGGAGTTCTGACTTGGAAATCCTGTATTTTTACTCTTGGAGAAAGCAAAGGAATATAAAAATCAGGAAGGGAATACAAATCTTGGGTGCCTCTATAGAAAGGCAAAGTAGAAAAGTCTTGGAGAGGAAAAAAAGTCAACGTGCCTATTTGGTACATGTAGTAGTCTGTTTTACATTATTAAAACGAAATACCTAAAGGTAAGTAATTTGTAAGGAAAAGAGGTTATTTAACTTACCGTGTTGTAAGTCCAAGAGCATGGGCCCAATGTCTCCCTGGCTCCTGGCTCTGTTGAAGGTGCCCTTGGCTGCATCACATCACGATGGATGGCAGCGTGGTGGAGAATATGAGACAGGGAGAGATCACATGGCAGGAGAGGAAGGCCAGAGAGTGGGCCAGTCTTTCTCTTTTGTAACAACTCCCTCTTACAGGAACTAACTAGAGTTCCACTAACCCCTTCTGAGAGCAACAAATCCCCCTTAAGAAGAACTTACTATCCCACTTAAAAATTCCACCATGTCACTACCACACTGAGGACTAATGCACAAACTGTTGGGGACAAATCATATCCAAATCATGACAGTACAGTTGTCCTGAGCTATGAAAACAGAAGTAAAATTGCTCAGAAACTGAGGAAAGCAGCAGCCAGAGGAACCAAACACTGAGGAAAAACAGTATTCACCTGGAATGGTCAATACATAGTGGCCAGAGCTTTATCCTGGTTAACAGAGACAAGAGAAAACTAGAAGGGTAAGTGGAGACCATTTTAAATGCTCAATTTATGGTAAATGTGTGCTAAGTCAAACTGAGCAATAAGACTAAATTTGCCATTATTTCTTCTCATTGATTCATTCACCCATCTAGTTATTATTTATTCATCTGTTACACTGATATCAGCCAATTCAACTTCATAGACACAGAAAGTAGCTTTGCTCTCTTTTTCCACATCTTACTTTCAAACCCTCCCTGGGAACCATTTCTTCCTCACTCCATGAAGGAAACCTGAAGAAACAACATTCTACAGGTCACACAACTAATTAAAGTAATCTGGTCATATTTGGTCTTAAGAACAATTTCATTTTCATATTTGAAATATGCAGTCCACTGTGATTTTGTAAAAAGTTTCATATTTGGTCCAATATTAAAGCTTTTCTGGGCAGCCTTTCTCCTTAATTCTCCTCTCACCCTACAGGCCCTGCTCTCCTTAGACCACCCTGGCTTCCTAGGTTTGCAGTGGGTGGGGTAGGGCCTGAGGCAGGAAGATGAAAGGCCTTCCATGCTGATTCTTTTCCCCTGAGGCCACACTGCTGGCTTTTTTTCTTGACCCTGGTATAAGGCAGCCCACCCCATTCAGGTGCCCTGTAAGCAGTTCTCATGGTGGCTTCCTCCATGAGGAGTACTTGTAGTCTAGGACCAGGGAACATGTGCACTCAGTGGGAGAAGTTTCCCCCCATGTCTGCTTCATCTGTCTAGTGGCAGGCAGAGCAAAGCACAACCTTTTATCTACCTGTTCTCCAGAAAGGAAGTAGGTACCACTGTCAGGGACCTCCAAAACCCAGAAAATACAGGTGTAGGTCTCTGGTGTCCTTATGGCTCTGGAGTCCCAGGAGTCACCTTATCTGACTTAGGGCAAGGGGGAAGTACAGCGCATTGACCACACTACAAATCACAGACCTGCCCTCCTTGCTGTTTCACTTTAGCCCTTTTTAAACTATGAGGTAGGTGGTGATGGCCAAGGGAAGCAGATGAATTTCTACTACCTTCTCTGCCATTCTGCACAGTCCTTCTACATCATGGTTTGGAGTTGAGACATGGGTGGAGGGAGTTGGAACCAGATGTCTTGATCTCAATGGTGGGGAATTTCAGCTGAAGCTGACTAGATGGTTGTTCTTTATTATGGGTTACAACTAACGTAAATATCTAGTTGGTACCTATTTTGAGACAAGCACTGTTCTGAGTGGTAGAAATTCCAAATGAGAACAAATTAACCCATCTGTGTTCAAGTGGTCTCTGCACACGTGAGTGTTTTGGGGTATGAGGCTGGGAAGGGAAAAGGACAAGTATGAGGGATCTCAAGGGTCTGAGGGGTTGCCAGAGTCTAATGGTACCTTTCTATAAGGTGGAGACTGCAACATAGAATTTTTCATCCCCAACCACAGAGGATGACAAAATCAGGAGATGAGCAGAGCCAGCAGGAATTGAAAGTCTGGGCTCAAGATACCTGAAATGATATCTGGTGGCTTGTAGAACAGTAGGAGCTAAAAACAAAAACCAAGGCTAGGGTGTGAGAACTAAAGGGAAATTGAACAAGAACAGTTTAAAGTAAATGTGTAGAGATCAAAAGGAAATGCCTGGAAGTTACTGATTGTGGCTTGCCTTTACCTGCCAGTAGAGGCCTAATGTCTAAGCAGCTCAGCAAAGGTAAAGGTTGGGACAGTGCATCCACTGGGCAGGTATAACCATAGCTCTGCAGAAGAGACTGTGGGTTTGGAAAGAGCTCTGAGCTGTTGTGGTGGTTGCTTAGTGCCTATATAGATGGGGCACAAGCTGATACCCCATGATGGAAGAAACTGTTTAAGAAGGTTGAGAGGCTCAAGTCCCACCAGTGAGATTTTTGCTTTCCTTCTGAGTTACTTTGTTTAAATCCTGCTTTGTCTTCAGAGCCTAGCTGAGAGTCACATCTTTTCTACAAGCTTGTTGTGATGTGTTTCATCCAAACTCGTCCAGGCTTTTGGAAGTCAGTAACAAACGTCTGTCCTGCGAATACCCCTCTGTGTACATAGCCTCTCCCAACTTGCTGAAACATATGGACCTGAACTTAGTTCTCTGCTGCAGCTTCTCAGCGGCACCAGAGTTACTCAAAGTGGCAGTCTGAGATGTGCCCTTCACTCTCAGAACAATTGTGATATCAGTAGCCTTATAGCAGACTTTCAGTATTGTGTCAGGGTCACTGAAGGTACCAGTGGGACTTTGGTGTCTCATTTTCTAGGATCTCCCTGCCTCTTCACATTCCCCCCTATCAATCCTTGAAAGGTTAGAGGTCCTACTAAGACAATACACAACAAATGAAATATATTTAACTAGTATATGAAGAAGAATGAACCCATCAATTAAACAGTTTGGGAGGGGAAAGGGTCCTTTGCCCCTTCACCTGAGAGTGTGATGGTAGAAGAACTCTAGTAGAGGAAGGCTGAGGAGTTTTCTGGTAAGAGAAACAGGAAGGTGGGTTGAGTCATGCCAAGTGTGCATGGCTTCTTCCTGTATCAATTATACCATCTTTACCTGTTTATTTTCCTTTCATTCTGTAATAAAATAGAAATCTTTTTCCCATCATAAGCTACAGAGAAAATATTCAATGAATCCACTTGAGAAATGAGTCATTTTCTGGTATGTTCACATTTAACTACTTATACATGCATAAATTAAATGTAAAACTTTATAGGATTGCATTTATATTATATAGTAATGTAATCTAATAATATGTCAGTTGCAATTAAAATCAATCTACCATATTAATTTTATTTTTTTATCTTCGCTTTTTATGTTCCAGTATACATTAATCTGGACTTAATGCTTAGGAAGCAAGATTGTCCTGTAATTTTGATCTCAATATCTTCACAAGTCTGGAAGTAATTCAAAAGAGTTTTTAAAGTCCCATTACTAAATGTCTAACATTTCCTAGTCTTACTTAAAAATATCAATTGAAGAAACAGAAATAAAGATAAGGAAGCCGGGCACGGTGGCACTCGCTTGTAATCCCAGCATTCGGGAAGCTGAGACCGGAGGATCTGGGTTCGAGGCCAGCCTCAGCTACCTAGTGAGGCACTCCACAACTTAGCAAGACCCGGTTTCAAAATAAAGAATAAAAAATAGGCCTGGGAGTGTAGCTCGGAGGTAAAATGCCCCTGAGTTCAATCCCCAGTACTGCAAATAAATAAATAAATAAATAAATAAATAAATAAATAAATAAATATAAGGAAGTCACTTTCAGCAACAAATATTTCAAATCATAAATGGGTCCTGTCAAGTCAAGAATAGAAAGAAAGATGCTTGGGGTCTGAAAAAAAGCAAAACATCCAGAGAATTCAATAAAATATATGTCTCAAGTATTTACTTTATGAACAGCATTATGTAAGCTATTGTTAACAAATCAAAGAGATGCTCCCACCAAATCTGATAACTTTATACGAATAGAAGAATGAGCTTAAATTTATTTCTAAAATCAGAACTAAAACACATCCCTTGTCTTTGGTATGGAGTTGCTTTGTCCAGCATTATTACCAGACAGAGAGTGTCAAGGTTGGTTGTTATATGTTTATCATCAACCTTATGTTTCCAGAGAACCTAAGTTTTGCCTCCCAATGCCCTTGCTCACTTGACTTGTTAGAACCAGTCATTGGGGATTCCAGGGGTACCAGCACTATTGCTTTTTACAGCATGAGCCTTGATCTACTTGAGAATGACAGTAGGCATTTGTATCTCCAACCTCTTCAAAACTTCATATCATTTGTCACAAAGCAGAAACAAGAGAATAAAGATGAATCAATGCAAGTCTGTCAATGTTATTGGAAGCATAATTCAGGGCACACTTTGCTCATGTCAGGAATGCTATGATCAAGTCTCAAGAGAGTTGTTATTCTTTATCCATGAAGACAGCATGTTTCCATTCCAGCTCCTCAAAAGAATAATCCAGGCTAAACCATTCAGGCTTTAGCTCTGGTGGTGCCAGTGACTAAAGACCCATTTGTCACCAAAATACAAGAGTTATTTTCATTTTGTACACTAGGCCAAGAGAGAAACAAGTCTAGATACATCACTGAAAATCTATGCTCCTCTTCCTCTTTATGTGACTTTGCATATAGTATTTTCAGGAGCAGTTTCATAGAATAGTTTGTACTTCTATATTTCCTTTCCAGGACATTGATTTTATCAGGCAGCATTTGAATTGCCTTAAGCACTTTGCAGGTTGCTTTTTTAAGTGTGTGTGTGTGTGTGTGTGTGTGTGTGTGTGTGTGTGTGTGTGAGAGAGAGAGAGAGAGAGAGAGAGAGAGAGAGAGAGAGAGAGAATTTCCCCTTTTCAGTGGCTAGAAAACCTCAGTCTGGATTATAGTCAAAATATAACAAGAAATTTTCATTAATTATTGAAAATATTTACTATATTTTACTTTAAAGTAAGTGGCTATTTTAAGAAATGGAAAGAATATGGATAAAGTGTATTATTGGTATTGTGTGCTATAGGTAAGGAAAAGCAGAAGAAACAACATTCACAACTCACAAAATAAGAATCACAACTAGAAATCCTTCAAAATAAGCAGCTCCAGTGTTATGAGTTTTTGACTTTCAACATTCACTGCATTTACCAACATCATGGATGGTCGAGTTTGTGTTTTCTTTTGCAAGTAGGAAGGAGCATTACTGTAAATCAATGTTGCTAGAGCAGTATTGCTTTAGTAAGAAAAATGTACAGAGTACATACAGGACTGATACACAGTCCAAGCACACTTCATACTACTTTAATATGAAATTTTGAAACATTTCCTAAAGGTTTTAAAACATTTAGGAAACTTATTATGGGTGTGATAGTATCTGTTACAAATGACCATAGCTAGGTTCACAAAGGATGGAGCAGAGTCTTTGGTAAAGATGCCTAGGGCAGCTCAGGGAATCAGCAGGGACCCAGAGGCCATATGTTGTCAGCTTTGGGTAAATATTTGCTCATCGCATCATCAGGTAATGCCTCTATCCTGAACTGGGCTGCAAGCTCTAGGAACTCCTCGTTGGGACTGCCAGTGGTCTCCAGAGGTTTCCCTGTCTTCAGAGGGAACAACAGCTATGTATCAAATGGGAGGTTCTTCTTGGTGGGATGCTAAAGAAAAATTTTCAATACTTAGGATTCTCTGACTATAAAATGACTGCCTTCTGAAAAACCTTCATAGCATAATACCTTAGAATATTATTGCTGTTAGCCTCCTTACCAACACTATTCTACTAGACAAAGTTTCTCAGAGATGGGTTAATTCTTACATAATGTCAACAAGCACAAAGCAAACGTGGTTTTGTTGTGAGAATTCTTTCTTCAATTTCTTTGCTTTAGAGAAGTTGAGTTGCTCATGATCACATAGACATTCCTATGGATTAGTAGTTTAATAGTTTCCATTTATTAATCAGAAGTTCAGATACAAAATATTTGACCCCATGCCAAATATTTACAGAATGAAGAGACTCATGTCTCATTTGAATGTGAAGCATACCATGTTAATTTGGCTATATCATATTTTGTCTGATGAGGTGAAATGAATGTGGTCATAGAGTTTTGCATTTATTTAACCACATATTCATAGTCTGCTTAATTAAGAAGAGAAATCAATTAATACTATCATCTAATATGCATTGGCAAAAATATTTTTGAGTAAACCTAATGTGGGCCTCATGAAGGCTACTGGTAGAAATATTTTTGAGTAAGCCTAATGTGGGCCTCATGTAGGCCACCTTTCAACTAATTTCCATTTAAGTGTTGCTGGCATAAAACAAACAGGATGGAGTTCTGAGTAAATCAACTGTAGAACTCATGCTTTGTTTGATTATTCTAGAGTCCTTTGTTTCTTACTTGTAAGGTACAATATGGCAAAGGTTCTTGGCAGATGTCTAAGAGACCCAGTGAAACAAAGACACATTTGTTGAGCTTCAGATTTGGATGCTGGCCTGGCTTTTCAGAGGTAAACCGTAAGTGTTTGCTCTTGGGCATGGATAAGAGTAGTCTGAAAAACCACTCGCCAAAGCTTACACAAGTCATGACTGCATATTATGAAGTACTGCTCACCTAATGCATAAGAAACACATTTAAAACACAATAGCTACATGTGATGGGGAATACGGGCAATCCTGAGGAAAGAGCATTCCTGGGAAGCAAGAACATTTGCTAAAATCTGGATTAAACAATTTGAAGATGAAGAAATGAGTTCCTCATCATTTCTAAAAAGGCACCAAGTTATTTCTAGCAACAGTGGTAGCATGGTGTATTGGACTATGCATGGGTTATATGATTTATAGACTGCTTTGGCCTGTTGGTACTTGGGCAAGTAGCTAAAATCTCCCAACCTCCAATTCTTTTCACTAAGTGGTAAGGAAAGACTGTCTACCAGCCTGTGAAGGTTATTAAGAGGATCAAATCAAATTATGTTCTGAAAGTGCTTTGTCAACTAAAATTCTACATAAATGATAATACTAATAAAATACTAATATAATAATCATCAGCATAACAATATCAACTGACATTTAAATATTTACTCTGTGCCAGACACTAAGTTAAGGACTTTCTACAAATTCTCTCATTGGGTTTCATAGTATAATTAACTTTATTTTACAAAATACAATATTTTGAGAATTGGATTAAATAACTTGACCAGGTTTATCTGGTACCCACATTTGTGCTTTAACTTCCACATTGAATTAGCCTCCCTATTATAATCAGGATGAATACTAACAATTAATTGATTCAGGGGTGATTTCTATATTTTTACATAGTCCATTAAAGCAATCCCTGTCTAGTATTTTACTGACTAGTCCAACCACTAGTGACCATTATTTAATACATGTTCTCTATATACAAAACACTCATAAATGTATAAGAAAACAATTAACAAAATAAAAATTAAGACTACTATTTCAGGATAACAACTTGCATGATGAAGAAAGGCTATAGAATATTTTAAAAATTAGTGTGAAAACTAGTGCAAATTTATGTGACTAAGAATATAGTCATCTTATCAACTTAGTGAGACCCTATTACCAAATAAAAAAATAAAATAGGGCTGAGTATAGCTCGGAGGTAGAATACCCTTGGGTTGAATCCCCAGCATCACACACACATACACACAAAGAAAAATATAGTAAAATGTATGTGAATAATAATGACTTTAAAAAGGTTCTATTACTTTGCTGATATTAAAGGATAATGATACTAAAAGAACAAGTGAATGCTATATTAAATGTATCCTGGTAAAGTGGACTAGTAGTGTGGTCCAAAAACCTCAGTTTATCTACAAAATAAATAAGATTTTTGAAGCAACTTCCATTCATTCTTGGTGAATATATTTATTGATAATGCTATTTTTAATTTTATAATACTATTAAATAGTTCTATATGATCACTAAATGAAAGAGTTGAAATAATGTACAATTATCATGGTGAAAATGAAAGGGAAAAAGAGATGAAATATGAAAAGATGAGAAAAAGGTGAGGAATAAGTCAGGCAGGTATTTGTGCTAGAGTTTGGTTCATTTGGAAAAAAAAAAAAAACTTGATAAAGAGTGTGACAGCTTCTTCCATCAACTGTACCTCTTTACTAAGTTGGTTCTGAATTAATTGTCAAAATAAGTTAGGATAGCTGGAAACTAATTCTCCCCTGATGGATTCTCAGCCTTAACATGTACTTTCTGAGCTCTGAAACTATATCTAGCCCTGGGAAATGGCTCCAGTCTTATAACTAGGAGTAAGCCACCACTTTTCATAATCCATAAAAGACTGGCATTTCTGATCTAAGAAAGAAAGACATATAGTCACATTCATCCTATCCATGGGTTCTGCATCCACAGATTCGACCAACTTCAGATTGAAATTATTTGAAGAAAATATTTATACCTGTACTAGACATACATAAAATAGATCTTTCTTCTTATTCTTCCATAAATACAGTGTAACAAGTATTTACATAGCATTTATATTATACTGGATATTACAAGTCATCTAGACACGATTGAAAGAATAGGGAAGGATGTGTATAGGTATATGCAAATACTATATTATTTTATATAAGAGACCTGAACATCTATGGATTTCAGTATCGAGGAGGGTCCAGGAGTCAATCCCCTGTAGATACCAACAGATGACTATATTTCTATTCAAGCTTAAAACATTTACTATGGAGTACAAGAAAGCAACAAGAAGTCAACTTGACATTTTCCCATAGGTTCTACAGTGAGCCACATTTTCAAAGAAGTGGGAGGCCCCCTCTAATGCTTCCACTAATGATGCTTCATTTAACTCCCTGGCTTTCCCTCAGACAAACTGGACTTGTTAGTCTCCCTAAAAGGAGCCCTCAGACTGGAATCTCTATTTTATAAAAGCACAGAGAGAAAAGGAAGCATTTTATGCTTTAGTATAACTGCCACATTATTCTATACCATTTAAGGTATGTAATCAATTTTAGTTTTATATCTATGCAACTTAAACCCTACACATTTTTAATAATTGTCCCAGAAATTGTTGAAAAACAATAAAAAAAGGATATCTGTTTCTACTATGCTTGAGTAAAATTGGTAATTGGTAAGGAATTGTAATCTCATTTTAAATAATAATGAGTGAAAATTACAAAATATTGGTTTCTAAATATTTTAAAGGAAATATCATAGAACTGTGATGCCTGAAAGAAGTAAAATAGATAAGGTAAGTCCTACAAATCACCCCAGCTTTCTGCCAGGGAGCATTTCTGAATTGAGGCACAGGGAAGGGAGCTCCAACAAAAACACAGAGTCATATAATAAATTGAGACGATAGTGTTAAGAATTCAGGGAAGCTGAGATGACTAGAATTTACAGAACAGAAAATCAGAGAGTAGGGAGCTATGCAGACAAAATTCTGCAGAGATATACGTAGGTTCTCCTTGAGTCTATTGCTGTAGACTGGAATGCATAGAAAGAAACTCATTAAGACCAGGAAAGAACAAGTAGGAAGCTGTAAGTATTGAGGGATTCTCTTTTATTTCTGGATGATTTACAAGCAGAGAAACTGACTATATTTGTTCTGGACTATTTCTTCCATAGATGTTTGTATAGCAACTAGCCTTAGAGGATAGAGTTAGTGTCGCCCTCAGAAGCAAAGGGCAGGCATACCTACTGCCCATTATAAAAATTATAGGGTTCTTTCTTGTGTCACAACAGCTGCACGTGTAGGTGTGATACTGTGGCAATTGGAATAGTAGTGCAAATGCTGATGCTGTGGCTTCTACTATTGCTATGAGTAATAAAATCCTTTGTCTCTGATCTAGGAAACTCCTGTCTTCTGCCAACATACTTAAAACATCAGACCCTTCACAGATTTCAACAATTTACTGACAAGTATAAGATGCTGATAGAAAAGTAGTTTTCAAGAAGATGAAAGATGAGGGTCAAAAGGCCAAATAATGAGATTTAGGAGATGTCTATGGGAATTGTTTGGGCTGATATAACAAAATACCATGGAGTAGATAGTTTATAAACATTAGAAATATATTTCTTCAGTCTGGATGCTGAGAAGTCCAAAATCGAGACTCTGATAGATCCAGTGCTTGGGGAGGGCCACATCCTCATAGACTGCCTTCTTCTTACTCTAACCTCACATGGTAGAAGGGTCTAGGGATCTCTTCATGGTATTTCTATGAGCAGACTAATACATTTAATGAGGGCTCTGTCCCTATGACCTAATCATCTCCAAAAGGCTCTACCACCTAATACCATCAATTTAAGGGTAAAGATTTTAACATATAAATGTGGGAGGGGCATACTAAAGTGGGATTTCATTTTAAAAATCTTGAATTTGTTTGATTTTTGAATTACTTACTTTAAAAATATTTTCATAGCAAAACTAAAGTGAAGTTTTGAAAAGCCAGATTAAATATGTACTTGCTTCTGTGTGCCTTGAGAATGTACTTTGTACACTAATTCAACCATGCACCCCAGCCACCACAATCTGAAATGCATTGCTTCATTTGCTCCAATAGAATTGGGATGAGGTGCTGTGTTTCCCATGGACTGCTCTTAACCAATGACTGAATACAGAGGTTTGATAAGACAGTGAATTCCTGAGCATCATAGTATTCTGGCACATGGGCAACTTTGTCTTAAAGACACCCCAGTGGCTTTGTTGTACTTCCATTGGACTTCAAGGAGGTCGAGGATGCTTTTGTCCAACCTTCCTTTCTTTTTCTTTTTCATTAAATATCAAATTTGTATCACAGTGGGATGGCTTTCCTAGGACCTTCCCAGTTCCCTGTCCATTTTTCCTCAATAAAATTTTTGCAAGTTTAAAACTCATGTTGGTTTAAAATTCTTGAAGGACCAATATTTGAATATATTATATGACCATCAAGGTTCACTGATGGCTCCTTTGCTCTTACATTTTCACTATTTAATTTCATCTTGTGGGTTTAAGGCCAATTGTTCCAACATATAAATAGTAGTTTTAAATTTTATTCCATCATCTTTTACATCCATTATCTTTTCAATCTTTGTAACTTCAAATATGTAGTAATGAGTAGTTATTATGTTTTCTTCAAGTTGTGAATAAAAATATAAAATGCATGTGTGATGACATGAATGGAACTGAAGGCCATTATATTAAGTGAAATAAGCCAAGCACAGAAACACAAGCATGGCATGATGTCACTTATAGGTGAAATCTAAAAAGTTGACCACATAGAAGTTGAGAATAGAATGATGGTTTTCAAAAGTTGGGGAGAATAGAAGGGAGGGAAAGATGGGGAAAGGTTGATTAACAGGTACTAAATAATAGTTAGATCTGGGAAAAAGTTCTGGTGTTCTGTACAGTAGTGTGACTATAGACAATGATGGCGTACTATATACATGTGTTTTTTAAAAGCTCAAAATAAGGACCTTGAATGTTTTAACCATAAAGAAATGATAATTAAGCCAAGCACGGTAGTAAATCCCAGTACTTCGGAGCCAAGACAGGAGGATCACAGGTTCGAGGACAGCCTCAGCAAGAAGTGAGACTCTCATCAACCTAGTGAGACACTGTTTCAAAATAAAAATAGAATAGGGTTGGGGTGTAGCTTGGAGGTAGAATGCCCTGGTGTTCAATCCCTAGTAACACACACACACACACACACACACACACACACACACACACACACACTCACAGATAAAAGAAAAAAAATAATTGTTTGGGGAGATAGCTGTTTACCCTGATTTGAACATCATGTAATGCTACACATTTATAGGTATCAAAAACACCCATGGTAACCCATAAATATACACAATTTTATATATCAGCTAATACTGGATAATTATGTTATAGAATATTAATTGTATATAGGAGGAAGATAGATAGTACCCTGGCGATAAAATTGTACATGTTTCACAACATTTGCACATGAAAGATGTTTATTATCACTATCACAATACAGAATGACACCAGAAAGATGTTGAAAAGAATGCTTGGAATAAGTCATTTTTTTGTATTGGCTTTGGAAACCAGCTGCATAGTTTTTCTGCTCTTGATAAATTTACGGTAGAGAGCATAGCATAAAAATGTCACCTCCTGAAGTAGCCAGAACTACTCATAAATGAAATGACTTTCAAAAACAGTATAAGTGGATTCTATTAGAAAAGATTTGGTGGTTTGAGTCATTGTATACTGTAATAGTTTAAGAAAAAAATAGTGGAGTAATAATGGCAGGGTTTGTATTTGTATAGAAATGATGGTGAGGGCATTATGGGTTTTGTAAACTAATTGTTTTTAGGACAATTTGGGCAGAGGCCAAGAGAACGCCTAACAAATAAGAAGTGTATAAACTGTGCTGAAAACTTTTACATCATGGCTATTCATGCTAACAATTTGGTTTAACATACTTCATCTTTCATTAATTTGTAGATGTCATGGCATTTTTTAAAAGAAATGCAATAGGCCAGAAATAAATATTTTATGATAAATTTTGCCATTATTATGAGGGAGAATATAGGCGTGAATTCAAGTATGTGCCCTAACATGACATCATTATAATACATTTCCATTGTATAAATAGTGATCTTGCCTCAGGTCATGGTCCCTCAACAATCTGCAGTCCATATGGGTACCAGGGAAGAGGAGCCAGACTATTATTTTGCATTTTATACTTCTCAAATGCATGGACATTAAAAAAAGTGTTCCACAATGGTGATGAAAATTTCCATCCCATCCACTGGCTGTATAGATGAGAAAGATCAATTCCAGCTGATTAGTTCAATCTTCATTGTAAATTCTGGCCAAACTTTTAATCTTTTACTCCTTTGTAATTCCTCTCTCAATTTAGGTACTATTAATAGGACTGTTCTATTACATGTTTCACTTCAGTCCTCTTTAGTCATATTCAAACTTTCGTCTTTAATTAGTTTAATAGCTAGTGTGATTGATGAGCAGTAACATGCAGAGGGGCTGGTTGTGCATAGCTGAACTAGATAATAATGAGATAAGGTTTTCATGGATAGTGGGAAAGACATCTCATCTAGGGAACCACAAAGGACATCTTGGTTAGTAGCAGATTCAAAGAGGACAAAAAAGTAATAGGATATCTGCTGATATAAATCTTCTCTCAACTGTAGGGTTTCCTTTTTAAATCCTTTTTTATTTTTAAGTCAAGAATAAAAAGGGATGTGTTTTCCCACAAATCAGAAATATCAAAGTAAAATTCTTTTTTGCTATTTAAGAGAAAGGGAGAAAACCTAATAGAAGAAATCAAGAGCCTTCAGCAAAACCAGCACAATGTTTTTATATAGGAATGGGTATTTCTGATGTTTAGTATGCATGAGTGGTAACTTGGAATATGTTCCAGAGAGAGAATCTCAGCTATGTCCCGTAAGTACCTAAAGGCATGACTAAGAACAAGTCACTCTCAACAGTAAAGTAAGAACTCAGGTTAGAAAAACACCAGATGCAGGCACCGAGTTAGAACCAAACATTTTGTGAAATGACAAGGTACATGTAAATTTCTATATCACCAGTCAGTAATGTGAGAAGGAAATGTCACACCCTGCTGAGGGGAACAGGGTGGGGGCTCTGCAACTTTTCAAACTACCTTGGCCCCAAAGAAATTCTGACAATGCCTTCCCACCCACCACTGCACACAATCCCTCCTCCTTCTTAAGAACAAATGCCCATTTGAGCCACTGGTGCTGATCAGTGAGTTATCATACCCCGCTGTGGGGTGGGGCAGAAAGTAGCTGTGAGCCACTGTGTCTATGAGTTTATTTTCCTCTTTGCTTCCTGTGACCTACCCATTCTGGGAAGACATCTGATTATGTTAGGAGGAGAGTAGGACTGTGAGTGTGTGCAGAAACTGGTCCCATATACTGGCCAACCCAGTACCACTCCACACATGTGGGCACACACACACACACACACACACACACACACACACACACACACACACACACACCCTACTGGGAGAAGCCAAGGAACATTCATTGTATACACATTGCTCAGAACACTCTCAATAAGTCTAAGAGAGATCACAGGATAGAGTGACATGGTATTGGCTCTGAGAATGAAAGCCTCTATAGTTTCCACCCCTGGCTACTGATTTAAATATAGTCCTCCTTCTACTGCATTTGCAGACAGACTAACCTGGATCTAACTAAATGGATTTATAAATTTAATATAAACACCTATAAGTAATATAGAAAACTTGTAGCCCCATAGTTGGTGTGCACAACACATTATTTGTTGAATGAGTGGTAAATGCAAAGATATGGGCATAGCCTACTTCAGAGAGGTTGGTAAATAATAGGTAAAGATGCAAAACTTCCAATTTTTATGTCACCATGATTGTGCTTCTTCCATTAATTTGAATGTTCTAATTACAAACTCTATATGGAAAAATTCAGAGACAAGTTTTCTTCCAAATCTTATATAGCATCTGACTTGGAAAATAGCAATAATGATAGCTAGTATGTATTGAGTACTGCTATATGCCAGGAAATGTGCTTATTAATTTTTATGCACAATCTCATTTGACTCACAAAAAAATCTATGAGAACTAACTATTCTCATCCCCTTTTATGCATATAAGAAAAACGGAGCTTCAGGCAAGTTGCATAACTCACTAATCTAGCAAGTGTCAATAGGATCACAGAGCTAGTAAGAAAATTATTAGTTCTTGCAGCCAAAAAAAGGGAGAACCCAAATCTACCTAATGACAAAACCCACACACATAACTACCGCTCTATATTGTTTGGCTTACCAATCTGTTAAGAAGCAGATTTAAAATACTATTTAAGGTTAGCCAAGGCTTTCTAGGCTATGATTTCATGCATATAGACATGTTTGACAATTGACATAGCCTAAGAAAAACAGTTTACTGAAAAAAGCACCAGTGCTTTAGATATTAAACTTGTTTTTCTAATTAAGTAGCATAAATCTTTCATGGCAGAAGTTTTCAAAATACTCAAAGTTCGTACTATTTTCAGTAGTTATGTTCTATTAAGTTGCTATGGACACCAAATTAGTAAATATTGAGCCATTGCTCCTAAAAGAAAGACAGGGTTAGGTTACCCATTCCCCTCTCCCCTAACCCTGGCAACCACCATTCTGTGTGACTGTGACTACTCTATGTACCCTGTATAAATAGAATCATACAGTATTCATCATTTTGTTACTGGCTTTTTTTGTTAGATTTAGAATGGTGCTCCCTTGAAGAGCACATAAATTGGTATTAGGAGTTGATGTAATTGAGTCATGAGGATTATAATTCCAGCAGTGGATAAGCCCATTGTAATGGGTTTATCTGGGTGGTGACCTGGGCTGGAAGGGTTGGCTGGAGGAGGTGGGTCCCTGGGGGTGCAGCCTTGGGGATTACATATAGCTCCTTCTACCTCTGCTGTCTCTCTTGCTTCTGGCTTCCATGATGTGAGGAGCACAGCCCATGTGCTCTTCCTCTGTCCACTTCCCACCACCATGCCCTGAGATCTGCATCCTAGGCCTCACATGGACCAATCTCAAAATCTACAAACCATGAGCAAATAAATCCTCCTTCCTCTAAGTGATGTGGTCACGTCTTTAACTATAGCCATGAAAATGCTCACTAATGCACTGGCCAATCTCATTTAGCACACACATCTTCAAATAAGAATCTTTTTCCTAGCCGGGTGTGGTGGCGCACGCTTGTAATCCCAGCATTCGGGAGGCTGAGACTGGAGGATCCGGGTTCGCGGCCAGCCTCAGCTACCTAGTGAGGCACTCCACAACTTAGTGAGACTCGGTTTCAAAATAAAGAATAAAAAATAGGCCTGGGGGTGTAGCTCGGAGGTAGAATGCCCAGAGTTCAACCCCCAGTACCGCAAAAAAAAAAAAAAAAAAAAAAAAAAGAATCTTTTTCCTGTTTTTAGCTGAATAATATTCCACTTAGGAGTCGACTATATTTGTTCATTCATTTGCCTGTCAGTGGACACTTGGGTTATTTCCACCTACTTCATTTTAAAATAGCTAAAATCTTGTAAGATAAAAGTATGACAACATAGCTCCAATGGAATGAAGTTCATTACTATGCTCTTTAAACTTAAAAAGTCTCATCCTGGCTTATGAGATCAAGCCCATTTCATCTCCCTCCTCAACTCCACCTCACCAAGTTCTCTCTGGCTATTTTCATTCTTCATCTAAAAGACCAACCCTACTCTTACATTGAGGCCTTTGCCAATGTTGTTTCCTTTGCTTCAAATATCTTTTCCTATATCTCAGGATAGCTCTCTCCCTTCCTTCAAATATCTGTCAAATATTCCCTTATCCAAGAGATCTCTGACCATCCTCCACCAATAGCAACCAGCCCTCACCCTCAATCTCTCTCTTTTGCTTGATATTTCTATATCAGCCATTATCTTAACTCATACTACCTATTTTCTTGTCTTTGTCATCCATTTTCCTTACTAGAAATAAAGCTCTATGAGGTCAGAACTTTTGTGTTAATCCCTATATCTCTGGTGCCCAGAATGGACTGTAGCAAATAAGAGAGATTTTTGAGATATTATTTAAATATCATCTACTATGCAATAAACATTGTTATAAGCATCTTATAAATGTTAACTTATAAATATTCCAAGAAGTGCTGTCATTGTTCATGATTTACAAATAAGAAAGCTAAGGGCCCAGAGATGTCAAGTAATTACCCAAGGTCACCCATTTGGTATATGGTGGAACCACAGTACAAAATGAAACAGTTCGGTTCCAGAGTCTGTGTTCTTGTATCCAGACACTTTGCTGAATTTCTTGATACATTCTATATGTTTTTTGGTTGACTGTATTGGGTCTTCTAAGTATAGTATCATGTCATCTGCAAAAAGGGATAGTTTTAGTTCTTCTTTCCCCATTTTTACCCCTTTGATTACATTTTCTTGCCTTATTGCTCTGGCTAGAGTCTCAAGTACTATATTGAACAGAAGTGGTGATAATGGACATCCTTGTCTTGTTCCTGTTTTTAGTGGAAACTCTTGCAGTTTTTCCTCATTTAATATGATGTTGGCTGTGGGCCTCTTGTATATTGCCTTTATAATATTGTGGTATGTTCCTTCTATTCAGATTCTCTGCAGTCCTTTTAGCATGAATGGGTGTTGGATTTTATCAAATGTTTTTTCAGCATCAATTGAAATGATCATGTGATTTTTATCTTTGATTCTGTTTATGTGGTGAATTACATGGGTTGTTTTTCATATGTTGAACCAGCCTTGCATCCCTGGGATGAACCTGACTTGGTCATGGGGTATAATTTTCTTGATGTGGTTTTGAATGCATATTGCTAGTATTTTGTTTAGCAGTTTTGCATCTAAGTTCATCAGTGATATGGGCCTATAGTTTTCTTTTCTTGAGCTGTCTTTATTTGGCTTTGGTATTAATGTGATGTGTTATCTTCCTTCTCTTCTCTTTTCTTCTTTTCTCTCTTCTCTCTTCTCTCTCCCCTCCCTTCCTTCCTTCCTTCCTTCCTTCCTTCCTTCCTTCCTTCCTTCCTTCCTTCCTTCCTTCCTTCCTTCCTTCCTTCTTTCCTTTCTTCTGTGCTGGGAATCAAACCCAGAACATCATATATGCTAGGCAAGCACTCTACCACTGAACTACATCTAAGCCCTAGAACCTGTGCTGTTAACTACATGATGAGTAAAGAAATAAAGAAAATTACCCTTAAGTTACAAAGTGAGAGGGAAGAGGTTACGAATTTTTTTCTTCCCGTTATCCATCATAATGTTTTTGCTCAAAGACTATTAGTACCACGAATTATAGATTTGACATGGCAGAGGCTGAATTTTTCTACTGTCCCTTTTCCTCTGCTGGCAGAGAAAATTTCTGGCACATGAGATTCCTCTGCGCTCTATATTATGTACAAAGCTTGTATGAGCAGTGAAAGTTAGCATAGTACCTGCTTAAATAGAATCAAATTCATTCCAGAAAATGACAGGTCAGGACATACTAACATCCTTGTGGAAATAATACTTAATCATTTATACTTACCAGTCTTAACTGGAAGTACAAATACCTTACCAAGAAAGGAAGACACTCTGGAGTTTCAACTTCTCTATGTTATATACAAATGTCAACCTTTAAATCCACAACTTTTCCCAGCACATTCTCCTTACAATTCAATTTTTTTCCTGTCTTTCTCAGTTAGCATTCTTTCTCTCCCCTTCTCTGTTCTGGTCTACAATCTCAGAATTCCTCTAGTGTGCAATTTCAGTTGAACTTAAATGCTGGGGTGATTACTAATTTATTGCTGTCTCTTGCTGAGTGCTTAATGCAAGCTTAATAAAAATCAATCGCTGTGTGTGCCTATCCATTGTAGGATTAGGCTTTATTTATTAATTAGTTAATTAATTAATTAATTAATGTATTTTGCAGTACTGTGGATGGAACCCAGGAGGTATTCTACCTCCGAGATACACCCTCAGCCCTATTTTTATTCTTTATTTTGAAACAGGGTCTCACTAAGTTGCTGAGGGCCTTGCTAAGTAGCTGAGACTGGCCGAGAACCTGTGATTCTCCTATCTCAGCCTCCCAAGTACTGAGTAGATTAGGCTTCTAATATGTGCCTAGGTTAGGTTGTTGTCAGGTGATTTATGATAATCTACTGGTGTTGTGGAAGATGTTAATGGTCATATAAGTGGAAGCAGAAAGAGGGAGCAGAGAAGAGCAGGTACTATACACTTTCGTATTCAATAGGCTCACTGTGGGCAGAAAGACTAATATTTTGCAACACAGATATGAAGCCCAATCAGAAGAACACCTCAGGAGAGCAAGAGATAGGATGCTAAATCCATTTCTAACACAATAGGCCAGTGTCATAAACTTCTTCAGCCATTGGGCCTTATCTCCTACCCACACCTCACTCATTTCTGGTAACAAAGAAGTATTTGCTTCACCATCTGCAAGTTCCACCCAGAATGCGTGGCCTCCTGCATCTACATTGCAGGAAAATCTTACCCTACAAAAGGTGACTCCTGTGATGGATAGTTAAAGCTAGCTGCCAGCACTAAGAGAGAACTAGTCTCTTTCAACAAAAGAATTTCAATCTTCTCTTTCAAATTCTCCTCACAAATAGTACAGGGCACCATGAAGTCACACAGTGCCCTGAGCTCATCTGTTTCTGGAACCACACAGACTGCTACAGCCCCCAGGCAGCGAACCTCAATATCATAAAACTGTGAGGCGGTAAGGAGGTAGCCTCTCCCAGCCTAGCCCCAAACCTCAACTAAAGGAACAATGTGGTTCGCTTTCTTTACAAGTTCTAGAAAAATGGCATTTCTTCCTAAGCATGCCTCCCCAACTCCAACTGCTCTATCAAAATTTCTTTGCAAACTTCTGGCTTTGAAAAAATAAGCTTTTAAAATTATTAGTCCTACTACTACAATGTCAATGACTTCATCTATTTTATGGCAATATTTCTGATTTGAAATACATGAATTCTTCAAAATATTGGACCACAGTAAGATTTATGATATCATTTATTTCCTTAGAAGTAATTTATATTAATAGACATCTACAGATATTTAAATTAGAAAACCTTCTAGCAGAGTAAACTCCTTCTAAGTGAAACTAAGCACTATTTTTCAGAATAAAGACAGAGAGCAGGCAGGGAATATGTCTTCCCTGGTTGTTATACCTTTTCCCATTTTATTTATTATTTTCCAGGAAAAAAGAAAATGTTCTATTTCATTTTTGTTAGAGTAGGGCTTTGGAAAAGTGTTTTCTACTCATTTCATTTTTATTTTCTGTATTGACTGTTGCATTCTGCAGGCCTCAATTTCAGATGGTTGTGTGTAATGCTATTTCATAAACACCTTTACAAATCAATTTTCTTTAAAAATAAGGCCAACATCTATACGTTAAAAATGATTGTGCATTGGCAAGCAAAATATCCTTAATCTTCTTTAAGTAAGCTATAAAAACTAAGCAAGAGATGGTCTTTAACAAAATTGATTTTAAAAATATTCTCACTAATGTAGTCTGTAAGATATATTAGAAAAGTACACTCAGGCACAAAACATTTTATTGGCCTATAAAATTTTTCACTAGCTTTTTTTATTCTTAACAGTGCTATAACAATGATAAATCTGCAGGATTTATCAGAAGAATAAGAAAATGATAATATATTTGCTGTGGGTTACAGTTTTCATTTATATTAACTTTCATATTTATTGAATGCTTGATTTCTTTAGGGTCTTCTTGGATTGCTTATAGGCCCTTCAATTCTTGGCCAAGGCCATTTTCATTAATTCAGTTCAACAAATTTATATCTATAGTGTCTACTACATGTTAGACACAGTATAAGGTGTCTGGAGAAAGAGAATAGGAGAATTAAAAGAAAAGAAGAAACAGAAGAATTGCCAATAAATTAGACAATGATCTAGTAAGAAAAGTAAAACATTTTAGAGTACTACATAATGTACCAATGATAAAGATTCAACAATTAGATAGATTCCATTTGAGCTGGTCTACGGTTGAGGAGGAGTTTGGTTGAAAGATGAGATGGAACTTCTATTCCAGATATCTTGGAAGCATGAAAGAAAGTAAGTGTATAAGAGTTTGATATGGTTGTGGAAAAAAATGTAGCTTATGAGGATGAGGATGAGGGATCCGATAGAAATGATAGAAAAAGGGTTGGGAGTGTGGTTCAGTGGTTGAGTGTTTGCCTAGCATTTGTGAGACCCTTGGGTTTAACCCGCAGCACTGAAAGAAAAAAAGGGGAGAGGGAGGAAGCAGAGGAGGAGGAGGAGGAAGAGGAGGAAAGACATGGAAACAGAAACACTTTTCAACCAGTTTTAATTTAATGGAGTGACACTGGAACAACTGCATATCCACATGCAAAAGACCCGTTCCTTAGACTATACACAATTAATTACAAGTGAATCACAGATCCAAGCATAGATGTAAAACTTCAAGAACTTTTAGAAGAAATCTAGGAGTAAATCTTCATGACTTTACACATAAGCAATGAGAGAAAAAAACCTAGAACTCATCAAAAATTTTAAAATTTTAATCCAAAGGATATCGTCAAGAAAACAAAAATTCAACCCAAAGAATGGGAGAAAACATTTTCAAATCATATATCTGATGGAGAATTGTTTATAATAATATCTATATAACTACTATAATTCAACATTTTAAAAAGATATCCCAATTGATGTCCTTAAGAAAGGATTCAAAAAGACATTTATTCAAAGAAGATATACCAGTGGCCAATAGGCACATGAAATATGCTTGGCATCATTAGTGGTTGGAAGAATGTAAATTTAAACTTCAGTGAGATACTATGTCATATCCACTGTGATGGCTATAATAAAAAAAGATAATAATAAGTGTTGGTAAGGATGTGGGGAAATTGGAACTCACATACATTGCTGGTGGGAATCTAAACTGATGCAGTCACTTTGGAAAATACTTTGACCCTTCCTTGAAAATCAAAATACAGAATTACCATAGGACCCAGCATTACAAGTATATAACCACAAGAAATAAAAACGTGTTCACATAAAACCATGGAGATGAATGTTTATAGCAGCATTATTCATAATAGCCAAAAAGTGGGAACAATTCAAATGACCATAAGCTGAAGAACAGATAAACCCAAGCAGGATATTCAATGGAATATTATTTGCAATAAGAAGAAATGGGTACTGATACAAATTACTCATGCTACAGGTGGGAGAGCCCTAAAAGTATTATGCTGGGAGAGTAGCCAGTCACACAAAGACCACACATTGCATTGTCCCATTTAATTGGAATGTCCAGAGTAGGAAAATCCTCAGAGATAGAAAGTAGATTAGTGGCCATACACCAGACAGTAAAAATGAGAGGGCAACGGGGGTTGCTTACTATTGGTGAGGGATTTCTTTTTGTGGTGATGAAAATGTTCTACTATTGATTATGGTGACAGTTGTACAACTTTGTGAATTTATTAAAAATTACTGTCTTGCACATTTTAAATGGGTAAATTATATAGTAGTAAATTATTTCTCAATAAGGCTATATATATATATATAATATATATATATATATTATATATATATATATGCGCACACACCCCAAAACAGCTTCTAGACTATCTAAATCGAAATCCATACTTTTCCTTAACAGTTATGAAATTGTGAGCCACTTAATCTCTGGCTAATTTTTCTTCTGTAAATGAATGATTACTTTAAGCTTAGCTCTCATGGGAAATGCTCAGAGATGGGATTTGGACTAGTCCCAAGGATAATGCTTTCTAGGATTGTGAAATGGAGATCTTAAAAATGAGGATAAAGGAATTAATATTTGTAGAACACCTGTGTCATGTCAGGGTCTGTGCTAAGCATTCTATGTGTGTTACTACACTTAATCCTCTCGCTTTGGACTTATGAAAAAATGTACACAGAAAGGGAAGTAATTTTAAGTAACCAAGAAGGGATTAGTTTGCAAGTCTGGAGTCTCCTATGTCCAGCCTGAATGATAACTGTGAAGAAGAAAGGCCAGGCAGCCAGTGGAAGGGTGGAGGGGGTGATGGTGGCAGCTGAACTCCTTAGCACCTTTAATGGCCACAGTGTCTGGTTTTCACCTGGTAGGTGATGGGGAGCTATGGAATCACTGGAAGAATAAAAAAGGCCCTACCAGTAGTGGTTGTATTTTTACTTGTATAAGTTCAAATTCATCTTGTACCTTATTAGATAGCTCAGAAGTACCTTTGAGACATCTTGCAATGTTACTCAAAATAGACACAGCTGACAACTTGCCTTCAGTGAATTTTCCAGCACAGAAAGTGGTTTGATTACCCAATTGCAATATGACTCTAAAAGGTGAATTAAAACCCTGTGTCTGAGAGTTTGTTAATTTAAGCTGCTAATTGTTATCAAATGACAAGTTGATTTTGATGTGAAATTTGGAGCTAAGAATAGATGCCAGAAGGCTCCAAACCATGTTAAAAACTCAAAAAATGAACAAAACTTGTGGTTTTATTTTATACAAGAGCTTAGTGAAAAGGAATACAACCATGCAATAGCTTCTCCTTCGTTGAGGTCTTGCTTTCTGGAGTTTTAGCTACCTACAGTCAACCATGGCCTGAAAATACTAATTTTGACATTGATATTTGTCTTGACCTTTCGAGAGGGGGAGACAATATTTTCATAGCTTTTATGTGAATTATCATCATTGTAATTGTTTTATTTTACTATTATTTATTGTTTTTAACCTCTCACTATACCTAATTTATAAATTAAACTTTATCATGGGTATATATGTATAGAAATAGCACAGTGTATATAAGAGTCAGTATTATCCACGGTCTCAGGCATCCACTGAGGGTCTTGGAACCTGTTAGGGTTTTAATCTGAAATGTCCCCAGAAGCTAATGGGTTCAAAGCTTGGTCTGCAATGGAGCAGTATTCAGAGGTGGGGCCCTTTGGAAGG